>CM017441.1:20920102-21195111 GCA_007726485.1 Eragrostis curvula
TGCCCCAAAAGAAAGGCCCTGTCTTCGTTTCCAGTTCGGCCCATTGATGCTCATCTTTGTGGCGGCACTGAGCTCGATTCTTCTTGATGAGGCTTTGCATCTCGGGAGGTTATGCCTTCAATGCCTCCAAATATTATGTGTTACAAGCCAGTGACGAAGATTCAACTTTCTAACGATAAGTTTTATGATGACATACAATGCAGTGTGCTAGGTTCAATCCTAATTGTGGTCGGGGTGTATCTGGTGTTGTGGGCAAAGCGAAAGCAAATGTGGGTCCGGACGAAGAACTAGGCAAAATATCCGCTCCTGCTACTACTCTTGCCGCCGGCGAAAATGAAATAAACGATAGCCAAGATACATGGGGGGGGGGGGGGGGGGGGGGGGGGGGCGCTAATGGATGTTGCATTTTGGCAAACAAAAACAAACGAGGATCCTCTGAGGTATGAAGGGGCCCATATGTCGACACCACGACAAAAGATTTGCTTCCACCGAAAACAAGAGGGTGTTCATCTCTTCTTCTTTTTTTTTTGAGATCAAGAGGGTGTTCATCTTGGATTGACATTAATGTTCAATTGAATTGGCATAAGCCTACCTGAACATTAATTACGAATCAGGTAATCATGATTGGAGTTTGCAACTCATAATGCTTTTTGGTTTGCACTCTTGATGTTTTACGAATTTCTAGTTGCCCATTTGTTTGCCAGATAAGTTGATTCCAGTTTGACTACGTATCGTTACCATATTTAATCAGGGATTCTTCACAAAAAAATAACTGGTGATTTTTCTTAACTTTAAATCACATGACTGTGTGCTCTATACAGATAGAACCATTAACTAAGTTGTAACAGTGGGATAATTGTCAAAATCTTTGTGTGACGTGTATGGTTTGTAAGCGTAGGTTTTGGAAATCTTTTTCTTAATGAAATGATACACAACTCTCCAGCCGTCTGGCTCGCCTTAGGTTCAACACGGATGCTTTGACATCTGCGGCGGCGCCCTCGCGGTAAGGGGTCCGACAACAGCTCCGCCTCCAAAGCTAATATATACAATGTACTGCTTCTCGCGGTAATTAACCATACCAAAAGTGCAATCTCTCTTGCGGGATGACTCCTGTCCGGCTCCTGGAGATGACGGCCTCGCGGGCATGAGGGCCTCATCGGCAAGATCCCGCCGCCCATTCCAGTGGGCGGAGGCAACGGCGGCGGCGAGCCGTCGTCGGAGGCTAATTCGAGAGGAACTTGAGGCGGAGAAGGAGGAACAGGTGAGGAAGGATGCATACTACATCCAGCAAATCCATGGAGTCCACAGATCACATGCCCCAGGTCCAGAGGTTCGTTCAACGTCGACGTCTTAGCCGTGCGGCTCAATTCCATTGACGGGACGATTCTGGGATTCCCAAGATGGAAGCGACCATGAAGACGAACTCGATCACACAACTCAAATCGTCAACGATGTTGTGGAGGCAGGATACTCCTTCGAGGACCTAGCAGGGAGGGTTGATCAACTGGTTCCGGCGTCGGATGTGCGAGAGCCGAGGTATGTTCTTTGTCTTTAGATGCAGGTACGTCGACGGTGGCACGGATCATCGAACATGTCGCTTGTCGAGCGAACAGATCCGAGGCCAAGGTCAAACCTTGAAAAAGACCGCTGCCGAAGCCAAGATCATCGCCAACACATACATTGGGCTGCTTCCTCCTGGAGTCGTTTGGTTCCGAGCCGCCGACGGCGGCGAGCTCCATGACGGTGGCCTTGTACGCAAGCGAGATCCGGTTTCGCCGCCAGATGCTGTTTCAAAATTTGAAGGAAAGAGGCCAAACTCTGTTGGGCCGCAAGGCCCAATGTCGTGGGAGACGAAATTTCCAGCCTTGCATCACCTGCGATCGTGCTTCCGAATCAGACACAACAACACGCACACAAACCCTAAGCGCCACTCATACGCATCAGTTTTCATGGTGGGTGGAGGCATGGGGAATCCAGGTGGTGCGGAAAGGGGCAAGCAGACGGCAGGAGGCAGCGGGATGAGTCGCGGAAACAAAAGAAGGAGCTATCTGACGTTTCAATACAGGCAGCGCTTTCATGGCGGCGGTCGTGGTGAGGCCGATCGCTCTGGAGATGGCCGCCGCGACATGGATCGTGCTGGAGACCATGGCCAGGATGGAGGCTATCGTGGACGGGGAAACAACCATCCTTGTTTTGGTGGTCGTGGGCATGGTGAAGGCCAGGGTCGGGGAGGCAATCGTGGACGTCGTGGGCATGGCAGTCACTCTGATACTGGAGGTAACTGCAGAGAGGAGGCCAGACCTGATTTGCGTGACGATGCACACCTGGCCAAAGATGATCACGGGAAGAAAAGGAACACTGACCAGCAGTCGGATTAGTCGCATGGAGAAGGAAAGAAACAAAAGCAGGAGCTATGTTGCGAGATATGTGAAGAAGAACACAAGACGCCAGATTGTTCGATACTCAAAGAACCAAAACCCCATGCTATTTTTTGTGGCTTTGCTGGGATGAATCTCGGTTTCTTCCAAATACCTACTGATGGTCCAGTTGGTAAAGCTCCCAAGAAACAAGGTGCTACAGTGTACATCACCATCAAAGAAGGAGGGATATCATAGGAATTAATCAAGAGTGAACTGACTCGACTGATTCCAGTTAAGTGGACATGGAACATGCAGAAACAAGGTAATGGATTTCTAGTTCCTTTTCCGTGTCAGGTGAACTCCAAAGAATGGTGGCGACCAGATTCATCCATACTCTGAATAGTGAAGGAATTATGATTGTGGAGGAATGGGACCAGAAAATAGAACCACAAGAATATCTAAAGAAAGTATGGGTTAACATCTATGGTGTCCCCTATGAGATCAGGTCTTACCTCTCTCTATGGGCTGTCGGCACCGTGCTCAGGGCAATGTTGAAGGTACCTGGATTAACAAAGGATGTTGGTGCGGAGATTGGGGACACCGCTAATGTAAAAATGATGACACATGTGACTGTGACCGATCCAGCACATCCCACTGTGCCCGGACTGCTAATAGGAGGCAGAGTGGCAGCCGGGGTCGCAGATTGTGCTATGGAGCCGGTGGGGCTTGAGTAGATCAGCAAGCCGCTGCTCCCTTCGGTAGTGACTAGCCCTGCATGTCTAGCCCCACTGGCAACACACCCAAATGTTCACGAGGTGGCTGCAAAGGGAGGAGATGGACCGGTGCGTCTCGATCTGCCGGTCCGGGAGAGTAACGCTCCCATGAACATTATTCAGGCTGAAGGAAATACACATACTCCAATAGGTGAAAAGCTTGATATTATGCAACTATACTCGCTTTCTCCGCGTGTACTACAGGAGATTTGCAAAAGGAATGGGATACGGGCCAACATGAAGAACATGGAGATGGCGGACGCTCTCGTCGACCTTTCTTAGAGGAAGGGGGTAGTGGAGGCGCAAGTCCAGGACGTTCTGGGCAAGGAGGCTGGCATCTTCACCATTCCGGGGCAAGGGACAGAAGGGCGATGCTCGAGCACACGCAAGCTCGGGGATGAGGACATGATGACAAAGGCACAAAGGATAGCAGCCAAGCAAAATCTGGACCATGGTAATAATTCTTTTATCTCTTTACCCGTTAATCAGATTGTCACAAATGTAGAGAATCTTGGTGTCTCTATAGGGTCTAACGATAATGAAATTATGAATTCTATTGTTTCTGTTAAGAATATAGAGATTGATAGGTTTTCTTTATCTGCTAGAAAAAAGTGTCCCATGTAGTAACAAAATGAGGAGATCCATCTCTCTACAATCCATTACTCATGGACATGATAATGATGATACGGATCTGCCTTTAAATCATATTTGCCGAGACTTAAACAAAGACCTAAATGAACACAGTTTAGATTATATTCTTGATGATCTAAACTTGATCCAACTGAAGAAAGACAACGGCAATGGAAAGGTTTCTCACCTGACCAAAAATCTTGTTACTCCTCTTAAAATAGTTTTGCAATGAAGGATATTTTTTGGAATACCAGAGGTCTTGGGGACTTGGGTAAACATAACACCATAGCTGATTTAGTAAAGAATCATCGTCTATATTTCGTTGCTTTGATGGAAACTGGTAGAAGTAATTTCTCTAACTCTTTTCTTCGGCACTTGGTTGGGGCCTAGACTACCTTTGGCAGTCTTTGATATTGGAGCAACCGATGAAGGGGATTTTTACTCAAAATTCCTTTTAAAGAATAAAGAAGATGGCTTCACATGGGCACTCTATGCGGTATATGGACCTGCTCAAGATGAGCACAAAACTCAGTTCCTCACTGAAATGGCCCATATATGCAGCATGGAAACACATCCTATGATTATTGGGGGTGACTACAATATTATGAGATATCCAGAGGACAAGAATAATGATAACTTGTGTCCCCGATGGCCAAATCTCTTCAACTCCATCATTGATACTCTAGAATTGAGGGAAGTTGAGAAACTAGATAGAGTTCTCATGAGTACAGAGTGGGAAATGAAGTACCCAAGAGTATCGGTTCAAGATCTTGACAGAGGAAAATCTGATCACACCCCTCTTCTATTAAATACTGGTACTAAATCACAACAGAGCTCACATCACCAATTCAGATTTGAATTGGGATGGCTGATCCGCGACGGTTTCTTTGATATGGTAACCAACATCTGGCAGCAAGAGCATGGGGGGAAAACTCCATGGAGGTGTGGCAAAATAAAATTAGAGCCCTTCCTCAATACTTAAAGAGGTTGGGCTAAACATACCTCTGGCATACTAAATAAAGAGAAAAAGCAACTAGCAGCCATGATCGATGGGCTAGACAAAAAGGCAGAGAATAATATCTTAACGCCTAATGAAATTGCTTTGAAACATTACCTCAATGAGAGGCTGGTTCACATACTACGGGAAAAAGAGGTAAGTGGTATCAAAGAGCAAAGGTAAATGAACTGCTAGAGGGGGATAACAATAGTCAATATTTCCACCTTGTAGCAAATGGTAAACACAGAAAGGGACGAATATAAAACTAGAAGATGGGAGCAACACAATACTCGGTGATGCCAATCTCAAACTCTATATCACAAATACTACAAGGGTCTCTTTGGTAAGCCGGAGAACAATACTTTCACTCTGGATGAGACACAAATAAGTGATATACCACAGGTCGATGACCAAGAAAATGAGATCCTCACGGCCCCTTTCCAGGAGGAGGAAGTAAAAGGTGTGAACGGATCCAAATTTACGTGTCTGGTGGACATGTGGGAGTCAAGGTCAATGATGACATTGCACCGTACTTCCAAACATATAAAGGCCTAAGACAAGGCGACCCTCTATCTCCAATTTTGTTTAACTTGGCTGCTGATATGCTTGCTATTCTAATATCAAGAGCTGAGGGAGATGGTCAGGTAGATGATGGGTTATCACTACTACAATATGTCATGACACCATCATCTTCATGGATCACAACATTCAACAAGCTAATAATATGAAGCTCTTGTTGTTTGTGTTTGAACAACTATCGGGCCTCAAGATTAACTTTGAGAAAAGTGAAATATTTTGCTTTGGGGAAACGAAAGAACAAGAGGACCAATACACCCATTTGTTTGGATGTGAAATCAGTGATATGCCTTTCCAATACTTAGGAATACCGATGATTCACATAAAGCTAAGAAATAGTGAATGGAAAAAGGTTATTGAGTCGTTCAAAAAGAAGTTGAGCAATTGGAAAGGAAGACTTTTATCTGCAGGAGGCCGACTTGTGCTAATGAATGCAGTACTGAGTAACTTATCAGTTTTTATGATGTCTTTATTTGAAATCCCTTGTGGGGTTCTGAAAAAATTGGATAATATTCGTTCCAAATTTTTTTGGGGAGGGGACAGTCATAAAAAGAAATACCACCTGGCCAAATGGGATATTCTCTGTCTACCCAAAGACCAGGGAGGACTTGGCGTAACTAACCTTCGAGTAAAAAGTATATGTCTTCTTAGTAAGTGGCTCTATCGGCTTATTAATGAGGATGGCATTTGGAAAAGGTTATTGAAAAATAAATACTTTAGCAACAAAACACTTACTCAAACACAAGGCAAACCAGGGGATTCTCACTTCTGGTCTTGCCTTATGAAGGTTAAAAGCGAATTTCTCAAATGGGGATCCTTTTAGGTTAAGGACGGAAGCGAAACAAGATTTTGGAATGACACTTGGCTGGATAATACACCTCTAAGTGAACAATTCCCATCTCTATATAATGTGGCTAGATGGAAACATGTCACGGTGGAACAAGTCTTTAGCTCTACTCCGCTAAACTTAACTTTTAGGCGACCCATTGTTGGGAACAAACTGATAGAATGGAACAACATGGTTTCAAAGTTGGCCCATGTCAGGCCAACTACGGAGCTTGATTCTTTTAAATGGAGTTTACATGTCAATGGGAATTTCTCGATCCATTCGATGTACAACATAATGTTGTTACAATCATATCAGCCCCGTACAAGGCCTTATGGAGGATAAAACTCCCTCTTAGGATAAAAATTTTCCTTTGATACCTAGGTAGAGGTGTAATTCTAACAAAGGATAATTTGCTAAAACAAAAGTGGAAGGGAAGCCCAAAGTGTAGTTTTTGTAATGAAAATGAAACAATACAACACTTATTCTTCAAATGTTATGTTGCTAGATCTACTTGGCAATTTTTCAACATTGCTGCAGGCCTTCCAGCGCCGAATAATATGAGGCATATCTTAGAGGGATGGCTTAGTTTCAAAGGGGCCAAAGAAAAACGCCTTACTCTTGTAGGTGGTTTTCATTGTTAAAGGTGGTTTTCAGAGGTACATACTGATTTCACTTCTGGAGATTATTACAAAAGAAAGCCTATAGGGAGGAGGTGGTGCGAGCATGCCATATATTGGAGGTGATCGCCATAAGCATCTTCGCCAAGAATGGATGGCCGTTGCATATTAGAATTTTTGCTTCTTCTTACATGGAGCCTTTTGTTGATTTTGAGAATTTGTAATAATGGTGACTATATGTGGGCTGTATGCAAGAACTTGCAAAAGGCCAGATGTTTTATTCCTTTATCTAAAAAAAAACTCTCCAACGTATTCATCAAGAGGGAAAAAGCTTGTTAATGACACTACAAGAAACTGACTAATTGCCGACAGTTTCCTTTAGATGGCTGACAGTTTTGCTTTTCTTCACTATTTCTTACAAGTGGCCCATAATTTTCTAGTACAAGTTTTCATCATTCCCAACAGTTTGGCATATTACTCACAATATAATCCCCTACAAAGTCATTATCTACTGTTTAAAAAATAGCATACCAAAAATACAAGAAACTGTTGGCCATTTTCAAAGAAATTGTAGGGAAAGAGTTCTACTCTTGTAGCGTGAATACAGATGATTGATAGTTTAAAAATGGTGATTGATGGATTATCAAATTTTCATATGATTGACAAGAAGCAAAACTGGAAACAACAAATAAACATATACTAGCATCAAAGTAAGCTCAAGCTATAATCCTAAAAACATCTTGCGATCAATTTCATCTCTCCGCGTCTGGGTGCGAGACAAGGAGGAGCATAAGTCGACACCACGTTGTGCCACGGTTCTGGTCCTCCACCTCCTCTAGATCTCGTCCAAAGCTCATCTACTGTGTTCTACCAAAGAATTTTTTTTTTATAATTACACAGTACAACTCAGACACTCACAACGCACGCACACTCACCCTTATGAACGCACATACGCACACCTTACCTCTATGAGCATCTTCGAAGACTGAGCCGGCAAATCCTCCAGATTGACGAAGTCACCACGGGCGCCTCGCTGTCGACGGCCACGTCACCTACCGCTGAAAGCACAAATGCCGTTAAATCCTAGAAAATTCGCTCCCACCGGGAGTCGAACCCAGGACCTCAGAGATGCTACTCGTATGCCTTAACCACTAGGCTAAGACCACTTTCACGTTGTACCAAAGAACTTGCAAAAAAATTATCTAGAAAGATCCAAAATTGTTCCAGCAAGGATTCAGTTTGTTCCAATCAATGTAAAAAATTATCAAAAGAAAATAGTTCTAGATATAAATTAAATTTGTTGCCGCAAATTATATTATAAAACCCAACAGTTGGCTGTTCTTCTTTCCTCGCTCTAGCATCGTCATTGCCACCTCTCCCGTAAGCCACTTCGCATGCCACCTGATGTAAGGCCAGTCTTAGCCCAAGTAGTGTGTGGCAACTCAGGATTTTTCTTTTTGTTTTTAATATTTTGTTGTGATTGTATTTCCTTATGTTCATTTCCTATTTTTTCCAAATGGTTGCATCTTTTTTATTTATTTATTGGCTTTCAATTCATAAAAAACGTGTTCACTTTATTCGCAAAAAAATTGTTCACTTTTCATTAGTTGGGCCGCCTGGCCCAAGCATTTTCGTCGCATTCTTTTTTTCGTCGGCCGGTCCGTGCATCTTCGTGAAGCCCGTTTCCCGCTGCCAACGCCACCGACTTCCACTGATTTGGCTCAAAAAAAAAAAAAAAACGACTTCCACTGACAGGTGGTCCAAAAACTATGTCCCACCTTCCAGTAGCGTGAAGCCGTAAACCCCTGGTTATCTGCAAGCAACAGCATCTGCGGCGCGCGTCCGCGAACAAACACAACACAACCCAACACGATTACGCGAATCTCCATGGCCGATTAACCAATCGGGCCAAGCAACCACGCGTTCGAAACTTCGAATCCGACGTCGCCGCTACCGGGTTCGGTTACCCAATGGAGCCTTCTTCTTCCTCCTCCACTCCCCCCTCCCCGTCGCCGGCGGCGGCGGCCCGCCGGCGGTCGCCGGGGACGAGGAGAGTGCGGAAGCAGAAGCTGGAGGAGGTGCTTGAGCAGGTCCAGCGGGCGATCGAGATGCTGCGTGACGCCGAAACAGACCTCGGCGTACCTCTCTCGGGGATCGACGCCGTCGAAGCTTCGCCGGGGAACAGGGGCAGCATGGGCGGCCGCGACGATGGCGATGATGCGGCGACGTCGTCGGCGGCGGGCGACTCCGACTACGAGACGGCCGAGGTGAGAAGGAGGCGCTGTGAGCCCTCTCGATCAGTTCTGGGGGAGGTCGAGGTTTCTGTGGAACTAGGATTTGGGATTCAACTTTCAGCAGGCGTGACTGCCGGCAAAATAAATTGCGGTAATCAAACTGAATTAGGGATAACTTTAGTTCGGCGCAACAAATGAAACTAGACGGTTGATCAGTTTTTCTATAATTCTTAGATGAATGCGATGTTTGAAATTTCTTCATTGCTAATTCTGGATGGATGCCTATTTGAAATTTCTTCAGTGCTAGTTGTACGTTGTCATGCTGTCTTCAGTTCTAGTGTCCCCTGTGGTTTCAGTGGCTTGTCGAGTAACTTGGAACCGAACATCTTTTCAGAACCGCTTGATTACTTTAGTGAAATCCTTATACGCAATTCATCACTTCCAATACATCATTAGTTACATGCTTGACCTGCTCCATTAGTTTTGTTTTTTGAGAATGTTGCTCTGTTAGCTTTGTTGCTAGTTAGGTTAGTGTCAAGCACGGAAATAATGGGATGGTGGGAAATCCTGTAGGGGTACAGAATCAGAGAAAATAATTTCATGTGTTTCTTATTAGGTATCATGTGTTCTGTTCTTACATAGGTTTATAACAATGTAGAGAGAGAGAGAGAGAGATCATATTCCAGTTTCTAATCTGGAACGTGGCATTTCGGTGAAATTTGTCAGGGTTCATTTTGCTCTGAAGCGACCTAAAAATTTTAAACTTCTTGTTTTATTTTATTTTACAGCTGTGTGACATCCTTAAATCTAAGGTTGAATCACTCGAGTTTCTGCAAAACCTCGATGGTATTCAGAAGTCGTTATATCAAAATGGTGCAGGTATGCTAACTTCTCTACTCGATGAACATGTTATTACTGAAAGTACATAATGTATCATAGATATGGCCAACTGAAGTAATATTGCAGTCCAAACTATGATGCTTTACTCGTTCCTTTTAGCTATAATTTCCTTCAAATGTTGTTCACTGCGCTCTAAAAAAAATTATCCGCTGTTCTTTGGGACAGTTGGACCAGATATAGTCATGGGATATAATAAAGGCAGTGGATTATTGGGAAGATGATGGTTCAGACGATGGATATGTTCTTGTCAATCAGGAGGATGTGGTCGATGGTATTACTTCCTTTATGGCCGCATATCTCTTATCTCTTAAAAAGACCAAGGTAACAACACCATTACTTGATGGGATTATCTTGTTGCACGAGGAGTTCATGTCTCTTCTTGTATGGGATTTTATGCTTAAAATTTTCATTTTGTGCAGGAAATGTCCCCTAATCAACTCCAACAAGGTTATTTTCTCTTTTATTATTTAACATGATAGGCTAAATCATCCCTTTTTCTGATTGGACATTCTGGTGTTAACATTGATCTCATTCTCATTCCAGCACTTAAGAAGACGTTTTCAGCTCAAAAGAGGAAAAGTAAAATTCAGAAGGCCTGGGATGGAACGAAAGTCATTTACAATGTTGCTTCATGGGGTGCTACAGCTGTCGGGTAAGTTATCATTACACTAACCTTGTTTCACGAATGTTCTCTATGGTATATTTTCTCTACACAATGATATTCTTCAAGGTTACCAGAATAACTCTTAACTCTGTCCGATATTATGCAGCGTCTACAACAACCGAGCAATACTTGCCGTAGCAGCTACAGCGGTTCGGACTTCCTTCCGTGTGATATCCAAGTTTTTGTGATTAGTACACTAGTCAGTAGCTTTGTTGCAGTTACTTGTGTGTGCCTCACATTGTTCAGTCCAAGGGTTCAAAAAAAAAGAAGAAGAGAAAACCTTGAAATCATTTGTGATTTTAGCTATTTTAGGACCACCTTAATGCTGGAAATATTCCGGCGAGCATAATGATTGCTCGACTGTAATACGAAGTTAAATTTAGCATTTGCTTAACTCAAATGTAAATATCCCATTCGCTTGAATAAAACTTGTATTTGGTCAAGGAAAATTTTCATTTTGCCCGAGAAATTTCAAAATAGTAGAGTTGTACAGTTTCTCTGAATCAAATTAGACGAAAGTACGTCTCGGCTTTGACCTGCTTGAAGTCCAATGGCACAGCAATGGAGATCTTCAGAGTTTGGATTGATGCAAAAGGTAGACTCGGAGGGAGGGTGTGCTGAAAACATAATTGATATGTAAGTGGAGCTTTTCTACTTTATATTTTGTTCCCAAAGGGAAAAAATAATCCATTAATCCAACAACTGAGGACAAGAGCGGGGATCCCGGTCCGTTAGCAAAGTAATGGCGTGAGCAATATAAATAAATAAAGGCAAATATGTGAAATTTAGCATTTGCACGACTCAAAATAGAAATAGATTCGCTAGTTGAGTTGCATCGTATCAGATGAAACAAAAGGATCCTCGCTAATAAAAAGAGTAAAATGCACAAGAGGTCCACGAACTTGTCCACCCGTGTCACCTAGGTTTATAAACTTTTATTTTGCAGTTTTAGGTTTATGAACTTGTTTGTTTGTGTCATGCAAGTCCATAAACTTTTACTTTGTGGTTTTAGGTCTAAAAACTTGTTTCTACGTGTCATCTAGGTCCAATTTTTTTTTCACACAATGACAAGAGTTTGATCAAGGTCAAGGCTGGTGAGGCCTTGCTAAAGAATGTGGCGTGCTCACCAGGTTCACGCAGATGCATCTGCATTCACCATGCCCAGCACCAGCGTTTGAACTCGAGTTCACCCCAAGGGTCACAATCCACCATGAGGTAGTGTGGCAAGGTCTGGCACAATCGTGTGTATGAGAACAACCAGAAAAGAGAGCTCAAAGCAACAAACATTCGATGAACGAAAATGATGATCAATAAACATCAATCGGAGGCACGAGATGATTTACTAAAATTTTGAACGCAAGGATAGGATACTAAGAAGTGAGACACATATGTCAAGGTTACAAAGTGAGACACATATGTCAAGGTTACGTGTGAATGTCAGAAGGGGTATGGATGTGTAGTATACCTCTTCGCAAGTTTATGGACCTAAATGACACAAGCGGACAAGTTCGCGGACCCACAACAACAAAGTAAAAATTTATGAACCTAGATGACACAAACGGAAAAATTCGTGAACCTAACACTGCAAAATAAAAGTTCATAGACCTAGATGACACGGGTTGACAAGTTCATGGACCTCCAATGCATTGTACTCATAAATAAAAATGAAGCAAACGAAGATTTACGTTCGCCTGCTTGATCTACAAGTATGAACATGGGAAAAATACCACAGCACAGCAACACAACTTCATATTCAACGAAAAGAACACTCAGATGCAAGATGCCTTGAAATAACGTGAGTTATACATCCGGGCAACCTCTTTCCCTATGTATTTGTGTGGGAAAAACAAAAGATAAATTCTAAGGTACAGCATCGCAGCAATCATGCGAGCAGAACAAACTAATGGCACATCAGGAACATGCATGGCTTATCCACCCTGTCGTTCCTTGTTTATTCCAACATAATTTTACACAGATCCGGACCAGAAAATTACGCAGCATTTATATCGTCATCTACATTGCATTCTCCAAGATAGACCTTGATACTCCGAGGAGAACCGCAGCTGCCTTCTGCTATAAGCGCTCTGTCGTTTGCAGCCATGTGCTGAATTATTTTGTAGATCATCTCAATCTGTGGGAGCAAACATAGTGCAGGAGTTAATAAATCAATAGCCTGTTTGTGCTGGTGAAAATAGGTGACGTCCAATAATAGGAGGTGGACATGGTCAAAAACTCAAAATAGAAAATGGCAAAAGTGAAAGTTACCTCTTCAGGGCAATGACAGCGATCCGCGATTTCATCTAGTGTCAATGCTTCAGCTGGGTCCTTGCAGCTGGAAAAGAACAAGTACAAAGGATTCAGGCATCTCCTACAGAATATTCTTGAGGCAATTGATACGGGACTGCACAAGCAAATAGTCTCCCAGTTCTGGGATGGTGCTAATAATCTGAACGTGTATTAAGCTGAGATTCAAAATACATTAAAAATTGCTTTATGAGTAAGAGATGGTTGTATGCTGAACTACAAACCACATTCATTTGCTACAATACTTAACTCTTCGTCTCAATAAGAACAAGTGTAGTAACTGTTAAAATATATAGGCTTGCTAACTGTAACTTTGCAGCCCCATGAGCACTATATATAAGCCACGAGATATAAAACACAGAGAAACCTACATATCTTAGCCAACTGCGGTTGTCTAAATTGCCTGTGATGAATGCTAGCTGATCTATATTAAAAAAAAAAGAAGGAAAGGAGCAGTATCATCACTGTGAAGGGTTTCGTGGCTGGACATACGGGAACATTTTCTTAAAGCATCTATAGTTTTAAGTACCATCCAAAATACTGCACATAATTAACATACTTCATCCGAAAGTAGTAAACAAACATAAATAAGAGAATCCATACCTGGCCTCATTTAAAACAAGCAGCACCCTTTTTTGAAGTGCCAACACTTCTCCAGCTGCCTTTTTCCCTGCCTCAACACCTGTGGATTACATGGACCATATAAGCATGAACCAAAAATATATAAGCATGAACCAAAAATAAGAAAAAAGAAATCCTGAACAACATAAGTTTGCCTTAAGGAGAATACCAGGCTGATGATAGGCATTGATATTTACTAAAGATGCATAAATCCCCACAGCACGTTCATAAAGTGCAATCAGCGCTCCAACTGCCCTAGGAGTTACTTCTTGCACAGTGACAGAGATGGACTCCCGGTCATTCGCGTAAAGAGCAGAACGGGTTCCCTGCAACATATTGTAACTTCTGTCATCACAAAGGTACATAAATCAACATAATGTTATCTCTCAAAAGCTCAATTTTCACCTGCAACATCCCAAACAAATAGTCACCACATGTGACTCCTGGTTCAAGCTCCCAATCGTGACCGGGAGGCCTGTCACGAAGAACTTCAATAAAAGTAACGAAGAAGTTGTGTACACCTTCTCTCAGTTGCTGAATGTAGCTGTGATCAGAAATAATTCATTAGATCCTGCAACTGAACTACAATAAGTACTGCAGAAAAATGAGCACAAACTTACGCATGCTGGTCAGTGCTTCCTTTGTTACCATACACAGTGAGCCCTTGATTAACCTGCCATTCAGATTTTTTTAAGCCAATAAAGAGGAATAGGGAAGACAATTTGACAACTAGTTCGATATCATCAGTTACAGTGAGTACAATAAGCAATAATTTTTACCCGATTGCCATCCAGGTCAAATTCTTTTCCAAGAGACTCCATAACAAGTTGCTGCAAATATCTACTCAAAAGTAACAAACTATCCTTGTAAGGAAGTACAACCATATCCTGAAAGAGAAGAAAGTGTTAAGGAAAAATATATAAAACAACAAACATCAACAGAAAATGCTGCAACCAATGAAGCTGCAAACCTTTTTCCCTATCCCTTCTGTTCCCCAATACCAACATAATGCAAGTAATGCTGCCGGATTTTCCTTGACCTGTTAAAAAAAAAACCATGTTTGTCACATTCACAATAGGCACTCGTATCATTGAACTGGGTAGCATCTATATTCTTTGTATATCATACATACCACAGTGTTCCTGGTTTCCTCATCCATCAAAGCTGCACCAACTAGCATTTCCTTGACATCAATACCCTGGCAGCAACATGTTACCTGTTAATCTGAATGTTTGTGAAATCAAAATGAAAGAAACCTGGGAGAGCACTGACCTGTAATGCAGCTGGAAGTAAACCCACAGCTGACAATTCTGAAGTTCTACCACCAACCCAGTCAAACATAGGAAACCGAGCTAACCATCCCTCTATTCTGGCAGTGTTATCCAAGAGAGAATTTTCTTGAGTGATTGCAACACCCTGCAAAATAGTGTGTATCATAAAATAAAGGAATGCTCACCCAATCATATACGAAGCACATGGAAACAGTGCGAAACAAATGGATGACCCTGAATTTGTTGTAACAAAAGCATAGAAAACAAAGAACATGCAGTCAAAACCTGTTTTGAGAATTCCAACCCAGCATCTCGGAAGGCTTTCTGTACTTCCAGTAGACCATTGCGGGTTTCAGGTGTGCCTCCACTCTATAATTTAAAGATCAAACAGGTAAGCAAACAATTACAAGAGGAAGAGGAACATAAAAGGGAAATTATGAAGTTTTGGTACCTTAGAAATGACAATTACAAGAGTAGTTGCAAGTTCAGGCCCTAGTTGAGCAATTTGATGATCAATTCCAGCAGGATCGGTGTTGTCAATAAATCTTATCTGGCATAGCATAACAAGAGGTAAATCTTACAACCTGCCGATACGTCTTAAATTCACAGAATAACCATGCAATCTAAGTACATTGCTTATATTGTGAAATTTTGGACATACCTTCAGTGGAGGGTTATCAGGTGCAAGTGCCTCAGCAACAAATTGAGGGCCCAAAGCTGAGCCTCCGATTCCTATGGAGAGAATTGAAGTGAAACGACCAGATGGAGATTTAATCTGCATTTAAACCAAATTACAGCATTATGAGACATCAGAATAAAAAGGCAGATATGTAAGGCCTTGATAAGATAAATAGAAGCTATCTATTGTCTAATGCACATCCCTAAAATTCCATTTATGGGAACCATCAAACTGCAGGGGCCTGCTGACAGTTGTTTACAAATAAAGCCTACCCAAGAAAAATCACCAGATTATCATGTCAAAAAACGTGCACGTCAGAGCGCCAATATACTAAGATATGCTCATTTCGGCATTCCCCAACATAATTCTTTAAAACAAACAAATTTCATAGCAAATACGGTTTCATAATCGTGTCCCAAGAACACTTGTTCAGGCTGAGAGCTAAATTGTCACCCTTTCAGTGACAGATGAGACACTCCCTCAAGCTGCTGAATCACCTTAAAAATAAGCTTTTCAAATGGAACGAGCTAAACATGATACTGGCAATTCACACTGTAGGAGAAGCAATTGATATATCAAGCAAATGGAAAATTTTGCAGAGACCTTTCCGGAGACGACGTCGTGGGAGAAGGCCAGGAGGCTGTCGAGTGTGCTCTCGATCTTGTCGCGGAGGCTCGGGTTGGGGGCGAGGCTCGGGTTGCGGAGCCAGTAGTGGCCCACCATGCGGCTCTCGTCGGGGTTGGCGATGGCGCCCTTCTCGAGCTCCCGCATCGCGGCGAAGGCGCGCTGCATCCGCGGCTCCATCTGCTGCATGAACTCCTCCGTGAACCCCATCCGGCTGACGTCAACGAAGAGGCCGAGCTCCTTGTGCTGGTACAGCCACTCCACGTAGCGCTCCCACAGCTTGATCGGGTCCTTCTCCACCGCACCGCGGCCGTGGTCGCCGTTCTTGGACGCCAGCGGCGGCGCGGGGACAGGGGAGGAGCTCGACGAGGACGAGGAGTTCGACGAGCGGGAGAGGTCGGCGATGGAGTGCGGCGCGCGTAGGCGGAGGTGGGAGGGGCGGAGGAGGAGCTGCCGCCGCAGCCGAAGCCGGCACGCGGCGGATGACGGCGGCGCCGTCGTGCCGGAGATGGAAGCCATCGCCGCCGGAGCTGTCGCAGCAGGTAGCAGTGGGCCGCTCGCTCGCTCCGCTCACGGGCTCACGCGCATCTACTCCTCCGGAGCGAGGGTTTAGTATTGTGGGGGAGGAGTCCACGAGGTGGGAGTTGGTGTTGCTGCCTGCCTTGGCTTGGCTTTATTTGGGGGAGGAAGACGAAGACGAAGCAGCCGCAGGCCGAGACCGTCCACGTCAATCGCGTCACCTGGGTGGCCCACCAGTCAGCCACTCACCCCTACCCCGCTCGTCAGCGCGCAGGCTCCTTTCCATGTGGGGCAGCACGTGTGCGGGAGGTGGTCGCACGTGTGGGGGAGGGAGGCCCGTTGTCGCCGGCCGTGGCCGGAAAAATCTGAGCGGCGGAGACGCCGAGACGGCGAGAGCTGGTGGCTGCGCCCGCGCGGATGGCAGGTGGGCCCGAGGATCTTTTTGTGAAGGGACGCACCAGGGTACGGGACAACAATGCAAAGCGAGAAACTCGCGGAGATCATTGTTCGAACAAAATAAACTCGCGGAGTTTCTCTGTGCCCTGTGCTGTTTGCTGATTTCTGCTCGTGTTTTCTTGTGCTTGTATGTTCTTATTAGAGCTCTCCGATGGCGACCCGGGGCTGCGGAGGAGCGAATAAAACCGTCTACGTGTGGTTTGCGTCCTCTATTGTTGGAGACATGAATCGCGGACCGCCGTGCAATTCTTGTTTTTTGATTTTGATGGGTCTTTCTCTGATTTTTCGTCCTCGAGAGTCGAGACCCATGATTTTGACGGCACTCCCGTTCCGTTGGGAAGTTGTTACTAGTATGTTTCATTATTTAACCATACCTTCAAAAGTGGCACTGTCGCAGTTGCCATGGCCAACTTGTCCAATTCGTCTCCTAGGCTTGTCCAGAAGTTAGACCACTGGATTCTCAGAGTCACAGCATTTGGCTTCAGATTTTGTATGGCATATACCTTTTGCTTATAGTTTATGATGGCCCCGGCTGCCCTATTGACCAGACGCGTCCCTAATGGCCGGCCCACCGAGACTACAATCCCAAATCCCGCCCCATGCTAAGTGCTAATGGTCGTTTTCCAAGAGCAATCTAATTGCCTCCTCCCAAATTCTGATGGCCTACCTGGCTGGTCTCTTCACTCTTCAGAGTTCCAAATGCTTCACGACTCTTGAAAACAAAGATGTCCCGGCTGTTTAGTTGGTTGACCTTGGTTTTCTGAAAGCTGAAGACTCGAACACGTAACTGTTGGTAAGAGCTGAAATCAGAAAATTAAAAGTCCTATCCATGCAGACACTTTGTATCGACAGGAGCCAAAGGGGAACATATTTGTGAAGCATAATTTAGGAAAAGCATCACAAACATGATTGGTTGGTTAGCGGCGGCGAAAATTATATCACCAACACCAGCCAAATCATGTCAGGTCAGAAACCTATGCAGAACTAAAGAACTCTTCCTCGCAGCCCTTTGACAGGGACGGCGGCACACCACCCATCCGCCTTTGGAAGGATAGCCGCCTCAACAGGTCAGCATAACATGCAAAGAAAATCGCAAGAGGCAGCATGGGATTGCAAGAACCTGTCCTTAATTTCAAAAGAAGCAACGCAAAGGGCACCGGGCCTGTAATGCCACAATCCAACTACTATTTCTCAATTACTAGTCAAAATCTGTTGAGAAGGACCAGAAAACATACTAATTGTACAGAACAATCTCTCGATTAAACCCAGGACGGGTTAACGGAATACAGTAAAAGTGCTCAGTCATGAGACCCTAGTATTTGCTTCTTGATAGAGGTAACTCTAGTGATAAGTTCATCACGGTTCTCCTGCACCAAAGACAATCGGAATATCACTACTATGGCTGTTAAAAGCTGACATAAGCATTTCTAACAGAGCAACACAAATCACCTTGAATATCAGATATCTTGAAGTGAACCAGATTGTGAAACCGAGGCCAATAACTTCCATCACCTGAGGGACCTGATTCATACAAAACAATGATCACAATGTTGTGAGATAAGTATCCCGAAATGTCCACATATGTATTTGTCACAATACAGTAAGTTACTCGTCAAAATAGAGTAAATGATACTCTGGCTTGCTAAAAATTATCATCGATTCAGTTTTATGTGATCCAACTAATTCTTACCTAATGCTATTTCAACAACTGAGAGCAAAGCATATACATACCAACGGGACAGAATCAAGTGCAGAAACCACAATCGACGATATCCAAATGGCAACAACAGCAGATGTACCATACACCAGGGCAGAGTATGATTTGTCAGAATCCAACTGCACAACAATTTTTTTTAGATGTCACAGTTAAGCAGTTGAAAATAGCATCGTTGTATAATCCATTAAATTAATGCATTCTCAGGAAGTTAGCACATGTGGATGAGCACTAACAAAGTAAATAAATGGCCATAAAGCATGAAAAGATCACAGATTCACAATTTAGAATTATACCACCAAAAGATCTCACTACATTTCTTTGATTGTTGCGAGTTCCTGCATTTGGTAGGTTACAGTTTTGTCTCACCATTCCCTTCTATGAACTGTGACCATACAGCCAAGGTGTCCGAGTTGGTTATTCCCAACCCTCGCCAGAGGGCGTAATTAATTTGCAGATTTGCATGTTGCTCTTTTAATTTTTGAGAAAGCACTTTATATTATCTGAATACTGCAGCCAAAGTATCAGAGATCTGAATCCAACATATATACCGTTGGCTCACTGCCAATTACTCCACTTAAAAAGAACTGCATATTATTTACAGTTTTACACTGTCCACTAAAGAGCTTTTCCATTTTTGACTAAACTTTTTTTTGGGGAGGTTCTAGGAAATGTTACTCCTGTTTAAAAGAGGACACGCCAGAGCACTCAACCGAAGCATTAGTACCAACATCTACATGACAAGTAGGAAATACAGAGTAACATAAAAAGCAGGAACACTTCTGGCCATTGTTCTTTTAACATTATCAATAGATCAACACCTTGATTCAAAAAATAAATAAAAATAGATCAACACCTAAATCTCAATGCGAACCACCTGACTCACCTAAATGAGCCTGAATTAATCTATCACCCCGGTCGACGATGGTGTATTAGTCCCTTATTCTCTAATTTAGGGGTACAAAATTAGCTGCAACACAGTTTGGCATTATTTGAACGCGATGTCGACCCAACTTTGTCCTACGAATCACTACGCCGAATAGACCAAGAGCCAGTTTGCTCGTCTTGGCACAGAAATGCTGAACACGACACAGAACGTGTCACCTCAACCCAACTCATCCATTTCAAATCGGTAATAAAAACAAGTAAACTGACGTGCGCGCTCACCTCAACGCCGATCTGGTTGAGCACGCCCCACGAATCAGGCTCGCTCTGCACCTCCTCCTCCTCCTCCTCAGCGTCCTTCTCCGCGCTGCTCACATCCCGGCCAAAGCCCTCCCACCCGTCCCGCTTCGCCGGGGCCGGCGCCGCGGGCTTCTCGGAGAGCAGCGCCCCGTAGTCGTCGGCGTCCTTGGCGCGCACGGCCAGCGACGCCCCGCCGCGGCGGCCTAAACCTTGGTGGGGACGAAAGGGAAACTAGGGTTTTAGCTCTCGATCGTGGGATCCGAAAAAATGGAAGCGCTGTGCGGGGAGGCGAGCGAGCGTGCGTGCGTACCTTGCTTGAGCTGCTGCTTCGGCCGGGAGGTCGGCGAGGGGAGCGGGGGCAGGACGCGCACGAGCGCGGCGCGGGCGGCGACAGCCATGACTTCTGCGTGCAGGAGTATCTGAGCTTTTGCTAATTTTTTTCTCCTTTTCGTTTCGGTCTGGTTGCTCGGGGGAGAGGGAGAGGGTGGCGGCGAGGTTTTAGGGGGAGGCCGCGGCGGGCGGCCGCTTCGCTTCGCTCCACTGCCTGTCTGTAAACAGCAGCGAGACGCGGTGCGCGCTGCCGGGCGCCGCGTGTGCCGGGACGTTTGGTTCGGTGCGCAGCGAGGCATGCGTTTCGAGTGGGGACGCGCGTGGTCCGTGTGCCGTGCGTGGCGTGCGCCTGTGCGCCGCGGCGCGCTGTGTTCTTCGTTCCGCGAGGTTTTGGGCTGCGGCTTCCTTTGCGGTGAAACTAGTGGTGGGCTTTCCGCGAGCCTGTTGAGTAAGATAGATGTACACGCACGTAAGAAGCCTCATTGCATGGTCCGGGCCTAGAAAGTTGTTTTAGGCAGCAACATGAAAGGTTAAAGGCCCAACTTCCAGATGTACTTCTTTCTCTTTAACAGAAGCTTCATTACTTGAGAGGAATCAGGATTACGATTGACTGATTGAGCACCGAGTAGTCAAGTACTGGATTGAGGATTTCAGAAAACCGCTCATTCCAATTATTAGCTCGCTCACACGCGCGCGCGTGCACACACCTCAGGCTGTAAATTTATTACATGAACGAGGAACATAACAAAGTGTAAATGTTATCATCCATTTCAGCTAGAATGTGAGAAAAAAAAGCTAGAATCTGAAAAAACTTCAGGTTGTTGATCCTTTCTCTCACTCTACAAGAGCCGCAAACAACATGCCTGCGCCTTGAAAGAGCGCTCAAAGCATGCAAACAACACGCCTCTTGAAATGCCACGCTAAATCAAGCTGCGAATATACCATGCGACGCTAAATCAAGCTGCGAATAAATCTGCGGAAACGTACTCCAGGGCTTAGGGTTTTCCGTGCATTCCCTTTTACCACCCTTTTTGGATAATACAAACCTGTCGTCCTTCTGTGCCACCTTTCATTTCCTTGAGACTTGCGAGCACCGCTAGCTGCCCAGCTGTGTCTTTCCTGAGACAACCATTCTTTACGCACAACACCGAGGCGCATGTATACACAGGTAGCATATATAAAACTAACATCAGCTTCTCTCGGGTTTCCCATCCCTAATGCCAGCCGCGCGAGCTTAAGCCCGCGCGCCGCTACCCCTCCAAGGAGGCAAGAACGGACTAATCGTGCCACAAACCAAGGAACGGAACTCACAAATGGCACTAGGCACTAGCTACTCTGCTAGCACATAATAGTAGTTGTGTAACAATTTTCACGCGGAGATGATCACGGGATGAATACACTTTGCAAGGGGTCCTAGTTCCGTAACGCGTCGGCGATCGACCGGCCGTGCATGGGGAGGCGATGGCTCGGCGCGGCTTGTGGCGACGCGCGGTCCTGCTCTCTGGCGGATGTTCTGGACGCTTACCGACGGCCGGTCGAATCGGCAGCACCTCCAATTCGCACATGCATCCATGTACTACTGATCGGCGTGCATCCGCTACGCTAGCTCATGGGTTCCTTGACCGGAATCGCAACCCCCTGCCTACACATGCATGCGCGCGGGCTGGAGCGAGTCGCTCGATCGGGAAGGCTCGGCACCGGGAGCAGGAGCATATACAAGTGTACCGACCGACCGCGGGCACGAGGCGCCGGCGTGCCTGCTCGATCCGTATGCATATATTCCCCGTGTCTACTGCTGCGCGCAGTGGATCGATGCCGTACTTTTGAACTGCCGCGCGCGCGCGCGAGCAATGGAACCGGATCGTCTCCTTTAACCGCTTGAAGGACCTCTGCCTTTCCTCAGATCCAGCCGTACAACACAAAAATCAGTTGCTCCCCACACTAATTGAGCTTGTCCCCCAACAAATCGAGACATGGGCTGTTGGATTTGTGCTTCCCCCACCTTAATCAAGCTCCCATTAGTCTTCACCTTCAAACTGGTGTAGGGGAAGAAGCGGAGAGGAAGAGAGAAGAAACAGAAGGCTAGCAAGGCAAGACGACCAAACGACGGGGTTGTATCTTGCTTTGCCTACCCCGTGCTAGGCTAGGAGAGCCAGCAAGGCAAGGAGAGGGCCATCAAAGGATCCAAACTGACCCTTAGTATCAATCATAGAATAGTACGATATCAAGAGTCAATCGATGCGCTTATTGTCTATTCTTATTTGGTGTTGCTGCCAGGTTCCTGTAGCAGTCGACCTCAGCGTCATTGTTAGACCTAATAACCTGCGATCCATCCTAATGCAACGCGTAATTGTGCTTCTCTGCATCGGGCTGTATAATTAACAATGCAGATGGATCTCGTCCCGCGCGGGTGATTCGAAATGCAGCATGAAAGAGGACGAAACGACCCGGTTTAGACGGATGACCAGACCGATTAACTGTCAGATCACGGCTGACGATGCCACCATATGTGTACTCCGCCTCTACAAAATACTCTGCTATCTAGTCTTCGTCTTACTAACTTATTGAGTGTACGTTCTAGTAGAACATAACTTATTGAGTGTAATGTCCTCTGATCCACTCCCCTTCTCAACACATGTCGATCTGATCTGATCTGATTTACACGTTCAACTTGAGCCAATGAAATAGCAATACAGCAGCTTATTATTAATACGTATTCGTACTTGTTCAGTTCTTCAACTTGAATAGTAAATCAAACGCGCTGCGACAGCGTATAGATTCGAGACGCGAGCTAGGATCTACTACGTGTGCACCTGCACCGTGCTCATCACCTGATCACGTTGTTGTCCTATTGATCGACCTGATTTCATTGTCGCCGCGGCTAATGTTTGGGTGGACTGTGTAATGCAGTGTTGACATGATGATGCGGGCACTCGTATGAGCGCGGGAGCTTAAGACTCCAAACGGAAAAACCAAGCGTAAAATTTCAATCCCCGCTTTTCTAAACTTGGATGTTAGCACTCCGCCAACCGGTCTCTCGACCTCACCTCCGTGTTCCATTGAAAATGTAACAGCGTGCCGACGATTCCGTTGGGACCGACGATGCGTTAGCCTCGGGTCATGTGTGCCTCGGATTTGGTGCTCGGAGCAGCGGGCACATCAGTCAAATAAGAAAAGCCAACACGGTGCTGTGGAGCCTGTCACTCGGTTTGTTTTTACCGCCTTGTAATCTTCTCCTCTGACTTTTCATCTTGCAGTGACAGAGCTGAGCGCACCACCCACCGTATGTAATGCATGACCAGAAACACGACATCTTTGCGAAAATCGATGCGGAAGAACATGCATACTGGGAGTAGGAGTCGTACAAGCATGCTAATTGTACGTTCTGCTTACTAGGGATTGGTGCATGTAGAGTACACGTAGATAATTTCATAATTCCAGTGAAAATACACGACCACCTGTCCAGAGCTAAAGGAGAAAATGAGAGAGTTTAGCATCGCATCCCATCCAATTTGCAAGCACCTCTGTCCATAGCTGAAGGAGAAAATCATAGAGTTCATGGAATTCCTCCATTTAAGCGCAAAATACTACTCGGTCTTTGGAGCAGTAAGAATTTGTCAAGATATTTTCAGAGTTGAACACTTGATGATTAATTTACAAAATTGTCTTAGAGCTCTGGAGAAGCAGAGACGAGGTGGTGCCCCTTGTCCATCAGTCTGGGCTCTCAACTTTGGAGTTTGGGCTCCTCGCCCCCCTTCCCATCCTCCATCGTTGCCAAGCATTTCCCACCCGATGGACTGCAGCTGCCATACCCGATCAATACATTAATATTTGGCAAAGAGAAAAACTCATAACCACGTTGTTCTCAAAGGCTAGCAATTACCATATCAACTGAATAAAAAAAATGTTACCCACCGGTGCCAATACGAAAAAAGATACTCATATTTTTTGAAATCCCGTATTACAAAAGGATAATCTAAAAATGACCCACATATAACTTTATAAATTATAAATTATTGCCTTTCTTAAAACAATCAATAATGATAATAGTGGTAGAAAAAAGAAGATAGACAAAATAGACTATTTAAGAATTAAATATAATTCAATACTAATTGAATTGTTTATACTAAGTGCGCAAATGAGCGGGTCACTATTAGTTGTACTAGTAGAAATGACAAATCACGAGTTTTGACCTTCTCAATACCAAAAAAAAACCCTACTATTCCTTTTCTTCTATAAAACCCTTATCTTGATAACACTACTTCTAAATATGGTAAGTATTATTGACAGGAAGCGTTAATATTGTAAACTTATATGGGCTATCGAATGAGGGAAATGTTCTTTTAAATTTGAGAAGTGCTATAGAGACGACCAATTTTGTTCGACTCTTGTCCGACTGCAACATCTGATGGACATATGTAGAGCACTTGAAGAGTAGATTAGCATGCAACGCGATCAACATCAGTCAGACACTCCATTCGGACGTACTAGCAATTCTCTTCAAATTTGCAGGTTTTTTGAATTTTGTGACAATGTTTTTTTGAAATTTTGTAATATTGTTAACTTACCTGGGCTATCGGATGAGTGAAATGTCCTTTTAAATTCGGGTTTCAAATTTGTTAGTTTGTTTGTTTTCTGAGGAAGTTTTTTATTTTTGCCATTGCAGAGTATAACTCAGACACTCACACCGCACGAACACTCGCCTCTATGAACGCACATACACAAACCCTAAAGAGTCGGCAAATCTTTGTGATTAACAAAGTCACCACTCATCATTGACGTTTCGCTGTCGACGGCCACGTTGTCTACCGCAAAAATTTGTTCGTTTGCTTTGTTTTCTGAGGGAGTTCTTTTGAATTTTGTGATCATGTTCTTTTGAATTTTTACTAATAGCATTCGATAGCAGACGAACGCCTTTTTTTTTTGTTACTAGATATAATTTTCAAAGCTTTTACGTTTATTTAACGTTTTGTTTTTTTTTTCTTTTTTGAAATAGGGGAACTGTCACGATGGCGACTTGGTCAGCAAAGAACTCTATCCAGAGAGCAACTCACTTCTGCAGGTGCACCCTTGCCGAACTGGTAGAAACTGCTTGAACTGTCCACTATCACAAAGACCTGCACCTGCAGCAGTCACCTTAGCACATTTGCGCCACTGTTTCAGACTTCTGCTCTCTGCGTACACACAAGCATACATCGCCATCGATTCGGTCCATCGATACCTAATACAAGCATCAGTAGCTACTAGCCTCCGCGTGCCTTGCCTGCCGTAAAAATAACGTTCCGGCAAAAAAGGCGTTCCTCGAACGGTCAAGCGGCCATTCCAAGAGCTCGGATCTCGACCGCTGTCGTCGCCCTCACCGTGCGTGGACCATATCATTTTTCCGCCGCAGCAGCAGCGACTCATGAGCAAAGTGTGTGTGGCCTGGAGGACCTCACTGCAGCGGCCACCACCGCTGCGTGTGGACCGTGGTCGTCACCTGCTCCACGACCGTCGGGCCCCCGCCGGATGGAAGCTAGGATTGGCCGTGCCTCCAGAACAGAACACACATCGTCCCTGGTCGCTCGCTGTCTGCTCGCACATATCGTGACTCTCATGAATACGTACGTACGCGCGCTGGCCTGGACCATCGGCGCAGGCCAGGCAGGCCGCTCCGAACTGACCGCCGGTTTCACGAGTTGTGTTAAGTACTGTGGTCCGAGTAGCCGACATGTCGGCCGGCGAGAACGTAGCCGTGGTGATGCAGCTGCCGTTCCGTTATAGGAACGCGCGCCGCCGTGCGGAGCCCGAGAGCAAAAATAGTGCTGGTAGCCGGCTAAAGGCGAAAGCCGTCGCGTGCAGGCAAGGCTGCAGCCAACGGCGGCCGGTCGCGCGATCGCGAGCCGCGGGGATTGGAGTTGAGTGCTCGAGGAAGCCGATCGAGTCGATGAGAGGGAAACGTGGTGGCGATGCAACGGGGAGCTCGCGGCAGAGGCCCGGCCACCAGCGTTGAAGGCTTTCAAGCGCACATGCATGTGGATATGGAACTTGGTAATGACGTGCGTGAACGCACCCACCGCGTCGGCGTGAGAAATGGCACGCGGATGGCTCGTCACGAGTGCATTCATTCCGTGCCATTCCATTTCGATGGGACATGAGCCGAGCTAGTGTCTGAACTGGTAGTGTGAATGTTACTAGTAAGATCAAACAATCTTATCTGGACATCATCTCGTTTCAACGCTGAGACTACTCTTTTTACTGGCAAGGTAGTAACCGAAGTCAAAGGGGAGAAGAAAAAGGAAATTAACACACAAAGAGGCCTAGAAAACCATGTAGTAATAAAAGCTCTACAAAAGTGGAATTCCTCAAAGTACAGACTAGGAAAGAAAAGAAAACGAAAGTGCATTAGGGGGAAGAAAAAGAAGAAGAAGAGAGCGTTCATTTTCTAATGACTGACCACCATGCCCCATTGCTCCTTCCTTCCCGCTCCGCGTGTTCCTGGCTTTTGCCTCGTCATCACTTGCCCAAAATACCCTCGCGAGCGTGCCCACAGCGTCATACAAAAGAGGCCTCACGAGCCCCCTGCTCACTTGCCCCTCCTCCTCTTCCACTCCTCAGTCCTCGCCCACGCCTAGGACACTCACGAGGAACACGAAGAGGGGGTAGGAGGAGGAGACCGAGAGAAATCTAGCTAAACACAAACCGTTTGTATCAGTTCCGTGTACCAGTACCACTACCTTTGTCGTTCAGAGAAATGGCTCCAAGCAGCTACGAGATGGCAGCAGCCTCCATCTTGCTCTGCGCCGAGGACAGCAGCAGCCTCATGGGCTTCGGAGCAGAGGAGGAGGAGGATGAGGTGCTCGTGCGGAGGAGGAGGAGCCGGGAGCTCGCCGCGGAGTTCCCCGTGCCGTCCGAGGAATGCGTGGCCCATTTCATGGAGTCGGAGACGGAGCACATGCCCCGGGAGGACTACGCCGAGAGGCTAAGCGCCGGGGGCTTGGATCTCCGCGTCCAGCTGGACGCCATTGACTGGATTTGGAAGGTTGGTTATTGATCAATGCAAGCTATATTAAACTCTTACCCTTGTTCTCATCGATCTGGTGAGTAATCCCTCTGTGAATGGATCAACAGGTTCACGCTTACTACAGTTTCAGCCCTCTCACTGCTTGCTTGGCCGTCAACTACTTGGACCGCTTCCTCTCGCTCTACCAGCTTCCTGTAAGAATCAATCCTAGTACTTCATGGTTCTTGATGATGATGGCAATCCAATCTGCGTCGTTTCAGCGTTTCAGTGCCAATAATCATGTGTGTCTCACCATTTCAGGAAGACCAAGCTTGGACCACACAACTGCTATCCGTGGCGTGCTTGTCCCTGGCAGCCAAGATGGAGGAGACCTCTGTTCCTCTGTCTCTCGACCTGCAGGTGAGAGAGACGCCGATACGTTTCAGTAGTGCTCCCCGATCGCGTCGTGTTGCGGTCCATCTGATCCGAAACCTCGTTCTGATCACTGTTGGCTCCTGTTGATCAGGTCGGGGACGCGCGGTACGTGTTCGAAGCCAAGACTATTCAGAGGATGGAGCTCCTGGTCCTCAGCACGCTCAAATGGAGGATGCAAGCGGTCACTCCCTTCTCGTACATCGACTACTTCCTCCACAGGCTCAACGGCGGCGACGCGCCGTCGAGACGCTCCGTCGTGCGATCTGCCGAGCTCATTCTCTGCATAGCTAGAGGTGAGCGAGTAGCAAATTTTCAGTCATTGTTGTGGCAGAGAAAAACTCGATTGTTTTGGGCCGATCTGACGTTTTGTGATGTTCGCGTTGCAGGGACGCAATGCCTAGACTTCAGGCCCTCGGAGATCGCCGCGGCCGTCGCCGCCGCCGTGGCCGGAGAAGAGCGCGCGGTCGATATCGACGAGGCTTGCACCCACCGTGTGCATAAGGTACGTGTGTCGCTGACCAACGTGACGTTCCCGCAAATTTTGTCGTCGGGTCCAGCGTCTTTCAATGCAACGCACCGTACTTCGGACAACTTGTACGTTACGTGCATCAGGGTCATACGTATGTCTCAACTGCACTTGTCCAGACACCACGACACACATATAGTTTATAGCCGCGCGAGCAACCAATCAACCATCCGTAAAGGCAAGCTCGTTGATTAATGGTTTGTTACATTCTGCAGGAGAGGGTGTCGCAATGCCTTGAAGAGATCCAGGCCATGGCGTTGACAAGCACTGTGCTACTGCCGCTGCCACACAAATCTGAAGGCGTCAGCAGAGCCTCTTCCTCAATGCCGCGGAGCCCCACCGGGGTGCTGGACGCCGGCTGCCTGAGCTACCGGAGCGACGACTCTACTGTCGCATCACATGCGATCTGCTACCATGACGAGAGCGAGAGCTCCCCGGTCGTAAGCAGCAAGAGGAGGAAGATTAGCAGATGATTACCCGAATGATGGATAAAAGTCGAGTGGTTTTGGACCTTTGGTTGCACTGACTGTGGTGTATGTGAGCTTTTGACGCCGTTTCAAAGAGCCTGAAAGGCAAAGGGATCGACAAAAGCAGGACAATTCGGAGACGACGATCGAGCAAAGACGCTCGTGAATAAAGAGGGACGATCTGATCTACTCCTGCAGAAATGTGCTGCGAGTTCATCTGCTTTCTACAATAGTAGGCTTTGTTCCCTAAAAGAGCAAAGGTTCTGCAGATTGACAAAGCTGAGTCGATGAGATGACCAAAATAAAAGGCAGAGACGATGTGATGGTGACACAAGGCAAGAACTAGCTAGGCACTGACCTTCATTTGCTCTAGCTGCCTAGTTAGTTTTTGCTTTGTTCTGTAATTTCCGACCAAATTTGTTTTGTGAAAAAAAAAAAGAAACAGAAACTAACATTTCTGGCGTGGCAATAACACTTACATGATTCAAATAAATGAAGCTACAAAAATGAAATAAAGGAAACAAAGACAGAACCCTTAAGAACTGGAAACGGGTTTCCTTTAGGGGTTATGAACTATCAACGTCATCAGTGATCGGTTTCTTTCTTTTGCGCTGTACTACTAGGACGACCTTGCTGCCACCAAACATTGTTTGACTGCTTGTCTACATAGACCATGGAATTCGCTTCCTTTTTCAAGAAAGATAAAAAATAAATAGCTAAATAAATAAAATAGACGCGACATTGTCTGGAGAAACCTCGGGAACACAAGCATAAAAGTAGCACTAGTGCCATACAGCAGTGTTTGAGAATCTGCTTAAAAAAATTTGCGTTGATGCAACGCTTGTGGCACTATCCTAACTCGAGTCCTTTTTAGCAAGATTATCCCATGATGAGATGGATTTCTTTTCAGGTGACGCATTGATTGATTTCTTTAATCCTTTATTGTTGTTCATCATATGTTGCAAGGCAACAATGACACTTAACCTGATAATGCAATACTTCCAGACAAGAAGCACTGTTCAGCAACAATAAGATACTGTTTCCGTGCTCCCTTGACGTTTATTATCGGAATTCAGAGTACGAATTGCGTATAGTATAACCCAAAAAGCTCACCTGCCCTGCAATTCTGAATTCATGTTTTTTGAAATACAGCATGAAATGAAATGATCTGAAATTGGAGTAGCACGTTAGATCCACTTAGGCGCCATCACATGCATGTATTTATGGGCTTGGTCGGCATTGTATAAGGCTGTGATCCCCTGTCCACGCCACCTAACCCTTGGTCAAGCCTTGGATGAATACACAGATGGTCCATGCATCAGGCTGATAAGTTTTCCTATCTTCGGCTTTGCACCAAAGCTGAGTGCGTATCCACGGACGGTCACACAGGACAAGAACAAGTATGTTTCTTCACTGCAACTAGCGGCATCGCGTATAGAGATACGAGACCTTGCAATTTCTTATACCGAGCGACTTGGTGCCCAGCTTCCGTTGCCTGCTTGTTTCAGAAACTTGCCTCCTAGAAATCGATCGAATCGGTGGTTCCATCGGTGGATGCGGGTCTGCCCCCACGAGACCGCCTCAAAGTTTATTCTGTCTGGAGATGCGCGCCAACCGCGACAGTTCATCCGCTTTGGCGGTGAATTCAGCTGCAAAAAGCCCTCGTTCCATCGACAAATCAACAACAGAACGGGACATACGCATGCACGTCATTACAGGACCGAACGCGACGAGCGTGAGAGCATTTCCGCGCGCCCAAAGCAGGTGCTGCTGCTGCCGATCGATTCACCTTTAGCTACGGCCAGGGAATAAACCCACGCCGCGCCATGCCGAGGCGACGTCGCCCCTACTGTAACTTATGTTTCATCTCCTGCTGGGCTGCAGTGCACAGCAGTGGCGGCAGTACAATAATCGTGGAGCCCCGTAGCCGCGCCCGGCCAAAGATTCCAGCGAAACTACCAGGCCGAGATGGGATCGCGCGCCGAGACCGGTCGTCGTCGGCGCGGCGACGCCCGCATTCCATCATCGATTTGGACGCGTCGTCCCGGCCGCGGCTGACGGCACAAGTGCACAAGAAAACGGTGGGTCTGGTCTCTTCCCGATGCTCAGAAGCGATGCGGCTGTCAGTTTGGTCAATTGACAGAGGCAGCAGCTAGCAGGGGTTGAATCTGGTAGGACAGATTATAGTACGAAGTAGGTCCACCATTGTTTAGAAATAGCCAGAATGAAATTGACAATACAAATGATGATGGATAACATCTCTGCTAAAAGTTCCAACAGTCAGACAATTCCTCGATCATCATGATAAGCTAGGGTCCGATGAATGCTTGGATCCAGGACCAAGACCGGGTGTGGTGGAGGCGGCCGCCACCCAAAAACAAAAAAAATCCTAAGGGCATCTAGGCCCCAAGTGGGTTTCGGTAATAACAAAAACGATAAGGGGCTAATGAATTTTGATGAGTTGGTGAAGAAATATTTTTGTCCTAAGTGAAGGCTATGTATAAAATGGTGCCCATCCGAAGAAAGAAAAGAAAAGACATATAACTCAGTTCAAAAAGTTCAATAACTTGCTAAGCTAAGGTCTTACGGTAACTCAATGCCAGGGTCCATGCCTTATGCCAAGGACACAAAGAAAATAGCTATAATACTCCACAATTGGTTGCGGTTGTCGGATGTTTCGAGTCGAGCCCCAAACCTTTGTTCTCTGGTAGCTATGACATATATGGCCAGAAATTATGGGTTGAACAGTGTTAAACTCCATAGAAAATCTTTTGTCCAAAGGTCGAAAAAGCGTTGGTCTCTCTATCCAAAAGTTTTGTGTACCGGAATATCCGAATGTACTAACTTGAGGGTTGTTGCTCTGTTGGTCACTAGTTTGTCCAGGTCGGAGGGTCAGGGTTAGAGCCAAAAACTATCGGGTAGTTTATAAATTGAGCGTAATTGTAACTTTTTGAGGGACTTCTACAAATACCCCTCGCCATTATTTGGCTTGGTTGGCCACTTATACATATCCAAAGCCAACCCTGTGGTCTCCCTAGATTGAAGCCATAGTTCTTTAGACATTGAGTTGAGAGAGAAAGTCCGGTTAAGATTTCAAGCAAAAGCATTGGAGCACTTGAGTTCGTCGCCTCGCCAAGCCTGACTTCATCACTTTCGGTAGTCTTACTGTCTTAGGAATCCATCCCCTAGACTATAGTGCGTTGCCCCATGAGCTCCCAAGTTTGCAGTGAACCTCGGGAAATTTGTGGAACCTCAAATTCATCTTCGCAAGGGAAATTCCAAGAAGAAAATAACAACCAAGCTGACAAGCTCAAATGCTCAATCTACATGCTCAATACTCTTTGATAGCTCCTCGACAAACATGTAGGAACCTCACTTGTAAGAGGTCTGAAGTACGACAAACAAATCACCTTGATTTCATATTTGATTTCCTTGTTCTTGGGTTCTTGTTTTTTTTTTCATGTGCTTCGCTTTGATCTACTATCTCAAATACTTGTTATTCAAATAATCTGCTATCCTCGCAAAAAAAAAAAATCTGCTAGAAATGCAGACATTTCTTAGAAACTCGTCAATCTAACAATGGCTACCTTTTGCTTTCCTTGATTTGAACCATCTTCAAGTCAAGGCGAGAAGTTCCAAACTCAGATAAGAACTTTCGAGTTGTTTAAGTTTCTGTTGTCATGTGAGTTTTAGGAATTCATGTCTATTCGGATTTTCAATGACCCACACATCTCTGCGACTAAGTTTGAAATAAATTTTCACAATTAAAAAATATTTTTACTTGCAGAATATTGATGCCTTACATTGTAGTATGCGATAAATTTATATACTTCCTTAGTTGAATAATGGCACACATGAGTATTTTTGGTTCATTTTTTGTAATAACAGGGTACTTAATTTATTTTTTATCTGATTAAGGTTTTAGTTTCTAGCACTTAAGAGAAAATGAATTTTAAAAATGTTACGGTAATATATATGACGTTTTTCTTTAAGGGAAGCATCATGACTTTTTTTTTTTAGTAAAGTACATGGTCAGTCCTTAAACTTGTTCAACTGTGTCATTTAGGTCATCATACTCTCCAGGTGCATATATATTTGGCTCCTTAATCTTAGCTTCGGGTGCCATTTAGGTCGCTATACTCTCATATTACAGTTTTGCCTCCCTATACTTAGCCTCGAATGCCATTTAAGTCCTTATACTCTCAAAATACATCATTATCATCCCAGTTAAATTGATTAAAATTTATCTTTCATAGAAATTAATTATAGTTAAATAAACATGATTTATTGACTCAAATGTGCATATTAACGAATGCATTGATATTCTAGTTCCTTCAAGTGAGCAGGAACAAAAAAATGAAACAAAATATTTTGTTAAGCATTGTTGTGTCAAATTTTAAAAAATTACAAACTCTAGTCATAAACAATAAAATTAGCAAATAATACAAACTTTTTGAATAATAAAAAATACACACTCACTCCCCAATTTTGTCATGTTATAGCATTATTAGGTGGTCTGATTCACTTCGCTCATCCAATTTAATTAGTTGGGATAACATTGTATTTTGAGAGCATTGGACCAAGATATGACACCCGAAGCAAAGTTTCAGGACCTAGATTTGTATTTTGAGAGTATATGGACCTAAATGACACCCGAATCTAAGTTTAGGGAGCCAAAACTGCAATTTGAGAGTATGAGGACCTAGGTGACACGGCTGGACAAGTTTAAGGACCGGCCATACACTTTATTTTTTTTTCCAGTGAACATGAAACTTTTTTGAAAACGAGGCAGGTGAACATGAAACGTTGTTGCAGGCCTACGGTGATCGAATGAAAGGCCTACTAGCATGCCCTTTCCAGATAATGGGCCGTATGGAGTCCAAAAGAAAAGGGCCCAGGAAATCCCCATTTGTTCATTTCTCGCTTAGCCCAGGAAGCCCTGCATGAGTGTCAAAAAGAGAGAGAAAAAAAGTGGTTTCCCTGAAATGGGAAAATAAAGGAAGAAAATTTGGCCAAATCATAGCGTGACGCAAACGACGAGCGGTGGCGCTGTCCACACTCCGCAACGTTGCATTCGTCTCGACCGGCGCCGAACCATTTTTAAAACAGGAGCCGTGCCGTTTCGGCCAGGGCCGGTCCGGTCCGGTCGTCACGTGGCGTCCTACGCTTAGGTCTTCTCCCCCGCCGGGCGTTCCGGTCCGAACGGCCGCTACGGGCTCCCGTCTCCGACAAGAAACAAACGACCCCGCCACCCGCTCCCCTGCCGCCGCCGCGCCTCTCGCTGACACCACGGCCCTGGCTACCATCATGAGTCCACCACGATCACAGGAGGAGTCAGTGTAACCGAAACGTTACGGGCAAGGCAGGTAGGTGACTCGTCGCCGTCGCGCTCGGTAAATAGTACGGCTAGCTAGCGTCCTGCTACATTGACCAGTGCGACTAGCTGAGCTGTTAGTGTTGCCGTCTCCGTCGGGCAGAAGCAAAAACCCGCCCGTTTCGATACGCGCGAGGGGGGAAGCCGGCAGACAAGAAAACGGAACATTCCATCCTCCTGCTGGCGAGGTGCGCGCGCAATTTCCTCGAGCGATGCAGCCCGCCGTGACAGCCTGGGCGCCGCCGATGGCAACGGAGGCCGACCCTTACGCCATGCCTTCGCCGGTGCAGCCGTCGTCCAAGAGTAAGTGCGCCGTCGCGCCCCCTGAATCACGCGAAGCAGAGTTCTCGGCTTCTCGCTGTCTGGTTGTCCTTCTTGTTACAGTCTGGTTGTTGTTCTGCGCTCAGGCACGACGGAGACGGTGAAGAATGCGCTGTCGCGGTGGGGGCGGAAGGTCGGCGAGGCGACCAAGAAGGCCGAGGACCTGTCGCGCAACACATGGCAGCACTGTGAGTGGTTCTTTGCTTAGCTCACCAATATATAATCATCGCCGCGTTTCAGAATTCGCATGGTGATTCATGGACTTTGGTGGTGCCGATTTATTTCGCTGGGCAGTGAGGACGGCGCCGAGCTTCACGGAGGCTGCCGTGGGCAGGATCGCGCGGAGGACCAAGGTCCTGGCGGAAGGCGGACACGACAAGATATTCCGGCAGGCGTTCAGCGCCCCGCCGGACGAGCAGCTCCGCAAGTCCTACGCGTGCTACCTCTCCACGTCCGCCGGCCCGGTGATGGGCATCCTGTACCTCTCCACGGCCAGGGTCGCCTTCTGCAGCGACAGCCCGCTCTCCTACGAGGCGGCCGGCGGTGAAGCGAAGGAATGGAGCTACTACAAGGTAATCAAATCAGACGCGCTTTCTCTCTGTGCCATTCTGCAACTGCTCTGTTCTGTCGCTGAGCTGATGGAGGGTTCAGGTGGCCATTCCTCTGCACCGGCTGAGGGCGGCGAGCGCGTCGGCGAGCAAGGTGAATCCCGCGGAGAAGTTCATCCAGCTCGTGTCCGCGGACAAGCACGAGTTCTGGTTCATGGGGTTCGTCAACTACGACGGCGCGGTCATGCATTTGCAGGAAGCCCTGAGCGGCTTCCACAATCTGCACGCGTGAGGAGGAAGCCGTGTAGGCGGACGGCCAGCACTGAACTTCTTCTTCAGGCGTCAGGAGTGGATCCTGTTTCTTGTGCGTTGCAGTAGCAGCAGCATTTTGCAGCGTGTTGTTCAGTATCTATCCGGATATGTGTGATATACTTTGATTTGATTGTTAGTGAGAGTGATGGACTCAGTGCATTCAGAAAATATAACACATGATTCATGAACCTTTTTTTTTTTTTTGCGAGTGCATGGTTCGTGAACTTTTGTAAGATCCCAGACCAGAATAACATCTGTTCTTCATGCCTCTTGCTTAAAGCGACGGTGGAACGCTCACTTTTCATACAGAGTAGTGCCAAATATAGGGGTATATTTGAAAGGTAAACGTTTGATTATCGAATGCAAGCTGACAAGAATTCACAACTCATCAGAGAAACAACCAGATTTGGGCTACGGTGCAGTTCACACTGCAAATGCTAATACGAGATGGGGGTTGTCTGTCTAGTCTGATGTATTCCTGGGCCCAGCTTTCGGGTCTAGCAGCTCCCTAATTCATGGGCTCAGTTACACCCCAGTTGGCCTAGTTTGAAGAACTGGGCTGAATCTCTTGTCTGCATCGTTTCCAACCTTTTATTGGACTACAAACAAGACAAGTCGAGAACTTTCCCCCCTTTTTTTTTTGGGCGGGTAAGAGAACTTTCAGAGTTATAGAAATGAAAAAAAAAACGTATATGAGAAAAAAAAAATACTGATCACTCTTCCGGCGGAGACAGATCTTTGCTGGAAGAACAAACCAGAATCACGGCTGCTCCACTAATTGATCGGCAAAGCTGTTGCCATATTACATGAGGCGTCTTCTGTTGACACGGTAGCACCACGTAACAAGCTCTGGATTTTGGTCCCGAAGTCGCGTACCAGGCATGAGGCTTTGCGGCGGCGACCACTGCGTAAGAGACGGACCACAAATCCCACGACCATGACCAGCCCTGACATGCACGGCCGGTCCAAACACGCATATCAATCGAGAACCTAGCTAACTGCAGACAGAGCGTAGAGGACGCGGCAAGCAACCAACCGGCAACCAGTCGTCGTCGGACCCGGGCAAAGTCGCGCGACGCAAAGCCGGGCTGCCGGCTGCGCGCGCATGTGACGACCCGCCCCGACGCCCTCTCGCCCCGCCCGCAGCCGATGAGGGATGGAGCGGGCGAAAGCTCGAGCACGGCGCGTCGTTTTGTCCCTTTCACGCGCGCCTTTCCGCGCACGATACGTCCCGATCAGAACCCACGCACGTTTCCCGCGGGGGCCGCCGCGACGGGGTTCTTCGCCTCCTTCCTGCCCGCTTTCCCGTTTCGGGAGGGGATAGCGCCGTGCTTGCTCCGTCCGCGGTGTGGGTGGGTGCTCCTCCCGGCTCCTCCGTTCCGGTCCAGGCCCCGTGCCGTGCGTGCGTGCTCGCATGTGATGTGTGGCTGCTGGCCGGCGATCCTGGCTTTGCCGCGGTGGGGCGCCGCGCTTTTTCCCTCCCGAAGACGGATCGTAATCATGAGAACGGGAGGCCCGGGACGAAGAAAAACGAGATGGTGGCCTGGCCTGACCACCGAGGCACCGACAGATCTTACCGACTCCGGCTGGCTGGCCCTGCTGGTCAAGCGCTCGTAGGATCATTGGGCGGTTGACGCGTAGCTGCCCCTGAACCGTGCACTGTGGCAGGGCATGGTCGTCGGCAGGGCACGCGATCACGCAATAACATCTTTGGTGGAGTAGAGAGCATACATAAAGCTGCCAAAAATCTGAACCCAACCTTTCAGATCCTTGGCTACCGCTCCCAATCTGAGCGAGCTCATCATGTAAGCAAACAAAGACAAAGGGTATGCAAGGATATGACGATTGACGAGTCCTTGCCTAGTGCGCTCGCTTTATTTCCACTAGTTGCGCTTGACGCATCAATGGCTTACTGTTTCCGTTCGTCGAGGCAGCATGGGTGCGAGCAAGCTGCACGGAGAAGACGCTCCCTCATTATTCATGGCTGTGCACGCACGCACGCCCCTTGCCATTCGCGTGGCAGCGTTGCATCTGCTCTCACCTTTGCACTCCTTCGACAAAAAGAACAAAAGAATGCTACTAGACGCCAGAAGGCCGCCATGCGGTGCAGCGTGCAGAGTTTTTTGCACTGGCAAGGTTCCAGTTCGCGGTCCTGCGATTGTCGCCTCCAAAAGACAGCCGGTCAGCAACAGTAGCCGCTTAATCTCTCTTTTAGCACTTGTGCGTATACATGTTTCCATTTGGATAACCAAGAAGAACTCAGTTGAGTAACTAGGGTGAAGGTCTGATTAGAAGGATTCCGAAATGCAAAATTTGCTGTCTGTCACTGAATCCAGTAGCCTTTAGGCAGATGCTAAGATAGTTATTAACATCGGACGTATCTAACTTAACCGAAAAGGTATTGATATCAACAGCATCAGAGATGGCGCTGTCTGTCTGGGGAATGGCTAATATCACCTGACCACACGCCTGTTACTGCTAGTGATGAGTAGTAGTAGGGACAATGACGAGACGTCTCAAAGCGTGAGGGGAGCAACCATGTGCATGTGCCTCTAGCATGAGTGTACGTCACTGTATCCACACCAACGGAAGTTGACCAGCGCACAAAAGGTTGACTTCGTTCCACTGCATTGACCGCATGCAGCACAGCCGCGCGGCCCATGGTCAACAACTCAACATTAAGGTCAAAAAGGTCGACGTCTGAGGTTGAGCTTTCGTGCTATAGTGCCGAACGAGCATCGAACGCCTCTCGAGTTTGCCCAAAAGTAGCGACGACGCGGGACGGCGGGAGTGCGTATACCCGAGAGCATGACCTACTGTTACCCTCGTTCCATCGTGCGGTCGGCTGGTCCGACCTCCCGTGGGCACAGCGTCTTTGACTGGATCCCTAATTCTGTCGAGTCAGTGTCAAAACACCATATGAGGACGTCGTAACAGTGGCAGTTAATTTCGCGCGCGCGATCAGTGTGTCACGTCGCGTCATGTCTTGTTAACCAGGAGCATACGTGCACTCTTCTTGGCGCACAACAGCTCCAGGTCTCCGACGGGCCACCGGCATCGATCCATGCAGATTGGACCTACGTGTCTGACGGAATGAAGTTGCTGGTGAGCCCATCGAGATCTCAGGGTCAGGGCTCGATATCGAAGCTGCATTTCTGCTCCAACCTGTTCAGGCCTCGTTCGGTTGTTTGGGATTAAACACCCACGGTGATTCATTCCATGCAGGGATCAAGTGGATCCCTTCATGTCACTCGATCCGTGTGGGGGCTTAATTCCCGCATTTCCTCATCCCCTTGCACACATATTCTGTTGTTCGGTCAGGCAGGGATTGAGACAGGGATTCTTGCTAGGATTAAGACATGTATCGACTCTTTATCTATTTTAGAGCCACTTCAAACTAGAGACATTGAAACAGCCGGTACAGACCTTTCATTAGTGATGAGCAGGGACAAGAAGCAAGCACACGACTATTATTAGTTAGTCGGCAGACAAAACCATGAATGATAGTAGACAGTGCTAAAACAAGTAAGACTAAAAGGAATACAAATATATACGTGCTAAATAATCTAGAAGCACTTGAGTGACTGATTGTGAACAAAACCCTCATGTATGCTACTGTCAATTGATTTGCTATATTATAAAGAACTATGTTCACAGATTATAAAAAACTAAGTATGTTCACACCCAGATTATAAAGAGCCATTAAAATGTTAGTTCAGATAGAGTGATTGAACATTAGTATTTTTCTGAACAGTAATGTTAGTTCAGATAGAGTGCCCATGATCCAGACTATAGCCTTCCCAACACCACAAGTCCTTTGTTTCAGGAGGTTTTGAATCCATATGCTTTCACTTCGACTTAGCCTGCAAGAGACCAACACCGAATTAATGAAGACATAGTATATATTAGGGAACAAATGAATAATATGTGCTTTTGTAGTGTTAGGATGTCTAGTTTGCAGGCTTGAAATGAGCATTTCTATATCAGTTAAGCAAGAGTGATGGACTGATAGTGTCCTTATCATTCAATAACTGAAATATGTCTGTTATGGCTTTATCAATGTACAAAAAAAAAAAAAAAAAACTTGCGTTCAGTTCGCAGATTGGTGCAGCTCAGAGTACTTGCGTTCTTACATGCATTAGAAAAGGAAGTTATAAAAAGAGCAAAAGAAAGAAAGCCTCAAACCGATCGGGCTCCAAGAACCCCAAAATTCACCGTCTACCTAGGCCAAGAACACAACATTAACGGATTGGCCACCCGTGCAGGAAAAGATGTTACGATGAACATCAGCACACTAGAACCAACAAGCCCGTCCTAAACACCGGAGACACGCACAGATCGACCCAGCAGGAGGCGTACCGGAAGCTCAAGGTGCAAGAACCGTACGCGAAGACAAGTAGCAAGAATCTTAGCCTTCCAAGACGAGAGGAGAAATAACAGGGACTTACCGGCGAGAAGGGAGCGGTCGAGCGCCGCTGCGGATCTGTTCAGCGCCGCCACGGCGTCTCCGTATCTCCAGCGACGTGAGCGAGCGTGGGGGACCGTTCCACGAGTTGGGAGTAGAGGCTGCGTTCCCCGGCCAGAAAGGGGCGAAATGACATGGATGGGCCGGGTCCAGTTCCCGACGGGGGGCAACCGAACGGCCATGCCTCGTCACGCCGGAGTTCGGTCCGCCCCAAAAAAATCCCCGTGGATCCGACCGTGATCCCCGCTGATCCCGACGTAACCGAACGAGGCCTCAGCGGGATCGGGATTTATTTGGCGAAGAACCGACCTGAGATTCTTCTTCTCAGCAGGGGATAAAGATGACGGGACATTAGTAGTGCAATACTCCTATATCACTCCAGCAGGAATTAACCTCGTGTGTTACTCCATTTCTTGCCGCTCCTGTCAACAGAGCGTGGAGAAAGTAGATTGCGCGTAGTAAGTTGCAGATGGAATCTGCGCTCTTATTTATATCAACAGTTATCATGTGTGTAGCCTTTTATCGACTTAAATTCCTTACGTACTTTGAAACTGAAAAGTGCCGTTTATTTTATTCATGATTCTAGACCTTATATTTTCAATTTTACTATCCAAAATAATAACCATTAGTTCCCTAAACTATGAACGCAAGCTGAATGTGATTACAACATAAACCCACTACTTGTACTATAAATTTTGAAGCAAATTTTGTGGTTGCTTATCGAACTTCACGAGCATGTTCACAAATCTGAACATCATGTGTTCGCGAGACTCAGAAGCAATCAGTCTGTTCAGCAGTCCTACTGCGAATCAGCCGCCGCGGTGTTTTCTTTCTATTTTTACAAGCAACAGCTATAGTAAACAGCCGCAAAAGAGCCAAGCGAACAAGCCCAATATGTTTAAGGACCACATATTCTATAAATACCAATGTTGTACCACATACATGACAGTACCACATATACATGCAGGCACATAGACCATGGACCAGAGTGACCACCATGGCCATGACCTGAAACCATGACTACCATTTTAACCCTCATCAGGTTAACCATAGTACGACATCACGACTTGCATTCTCCCTGCCGTCAGCATGCATGCATGCACCGCCGCGTGCTTTCGTGGCGCCATGTGGGCACCTAGTATCGGGGCCCGCCTGTCAGCCCGAGCCAGGTGGCGTCGGTTTCTGGAGTAGTACTAGAGAACAAAACGTTGCGACCCCTTGGTCAGATTCTCCTGCCACAGCCCACGCCTAGCCTATAGCCTAGCTCAGGAACCTGTACCCTATCCTCGGTGGCGGACATCCGTTCCGCCGTCGAGGCAGGCGTCGGCGTGCCTTCCATAGCTGGAACGCAAAGCAAATTGCAAGCGAAAGCAGAAAGCGCAACACAAAGCAAGGGGTTGGAAGAAGAAGTGCTGAGGCCAGAACAAGGAAAAGGCCGCCGCATTTTCGTCTACACGCTTTGCTTCCTCACTCGCGGCACCCAGCCTTTGCCGCGGTGCGAGCACGCGACGGCAGCGAGCAATCGCACGCAGCACACGCAGCACACAGCACTCAAAGGCGTGTTCTCGCGCCTCTCCTTTCCGTCTCGGACTTCCACACAGAGGCTGGCAAGGCTGCTTCTCTCCCAGTACGGCAGTCGTCGTCTTCCTTCCGCAGCGAGCGACAAAAGCTTCACTCCCTGCACGAACAGCGCGAGCACGTTCCATGCTACTCTTGCCAAGTTCTCGCCATTAATGCTGGGTAAGGTCGACCCATGGCGATTCCAAGTGAATGCAACAACTGTGTGACAATGTCGAATTCAATGCTGGGAGGGATCAGGAGTAAAAATGGAAAGGTCTCCTGGAGTAAAATGGCACGGATCGAAGTGAGTACCACAGCGACGACTCGGCGAGTTTTGGGCGCTGGAGAGTGCTGGACTGCTACTGATCCGTGAACGTCACCCATGGCTTCGTGTCAAGCATGCTCAAGACAACCTTAGCATTGCTTCGCGAAACCGGGGGAGAGTAGTTAATGCGGACAGAGGTCTCGGACAAACAGTTGAAAGCATTAATGAGCGTGGCTGAAACGGCCAAAAAAACAAGCTGAAAACACATCACCGTGTCTACAGTACCAGTGCATGGATCAAACAAAGTAGAGTAATGAGAAACTTGTTTGTTACAACTACTACTACTTCGGACCCAAAGGGGTCCTTTGAACATGCAAGTAAGAAACAGGCTCCAACATCCGATCGAGAGGTGTGGCCGAGAGAAGCGAAGGGAAATGCAAATGCAACAGTTGGCCATCTTCTTTAGAAGTGGCAGTACTACGACGAGCAAAGGTCCAAAGAAATGGCCTGACCCGGAGTAAAATTATCGCACGGAGCAGGTCCCAACCACAAAAAATATAAGCGAGACATGCATACATACAAACACACGGAATCCATGCAACCCAATCCCCAGATACATTATTTCTTTGGCATCAGTTGCTACACCAAGTACATTCCCATGAAGAACCAAATTGGCAAATGGCCAAGCCATCGGAATTAATTGAACAACACGAACAAAGTACAACTAGGTAGAGAGGAAATAAATAAATTAAAGAACCGCCTAATACAGCCAAGAACGAACCGCTCGCTACAAGTTACTCTACCATCCTAACGAAGAAGCCGAATGCGTGCTACCGGAGAAGATGATGATGCTGGTACCTACCGTAGTCGTCGATCTTGCCATGGACACGATCCATCAGATGCGCTAGCTCGGGGTTCGTCCCGTGCATGAAGGTGAGGAGGAGCATCAGAGCATGGTTCATGGTAACGGCTTCTTGCCGAGGGTGTGCTTGTTGTTGTGCATCCAGACCTTGAGGACGTGGCGCTTGACGCCGACCTCGTCGCAGAACTGCTGCACGGCGGCCTCGTCGTGCTTCTGGATGCGCCACCCCACCCGCTCCGCGAAAGCCAGCATCTTGTCCTTCTGCTCCTGGGTGAACTTGGTGCGGAACCGCTTCTTCCCTGACCCGGACCCGCCGGACCCGGAGGGCCCGGCGCCCAGGGACATGCCGCTCAAGGGCCCCAGCGCCGACATGGGCCCCGCCATCCCGGACAGGTCGTCGACGTCGTCGCGCCCGCTGTGGGAGGTGGACGGCAGCGCCAGCGGCCGCCCCGCGGCCATGTGGTGCGGCGGCTGGTGGTGGTGGAAGTAGCCGGCCGGGGTCCGGTAGTAGGGCGAGAACTGCTGGTGCGGCGTGGCGCCGTAGGCGACAATCGCGGCGGGGGAGATGGGCGAGCCCCCCTCGGCGGTGGGGGACTCCTTGCGGTGGAAGTTGCGGTGGCAGTTGCACGCGGCGCAGCGGAGCGCGTCGAGGGTGCCCTCCTCGCCCGCGGCCATGAACTCGCCGCACCCGTCCACGGCGTGCCCGCCGATGCCCACAGCGTGGTTCTTCAGGCACTCGCGGTACCTTCCCCCGCCGCCGCCGCTGCCGGGAGCCTTCGCGCGGCCGCCGGGCTCGCCGATAGGCGGCGGCGGCTTAGGCGCCGCGCCGCCGCCACTGCCGAACCCGGCGGACTGCGGCGGCGTCTCGTAGCTGGAGCTCAGCACCGGCGGCAACGGCGCCATCTCCTCGTCGCCGTCGTCGTGGTCGTCGAAGTCCATGGGCGGCGACGGCGACGACGGGGGCACCACCGACCGGCAGGCAGGTGTTTCTTGTGTCTGGCTGGTTGAGTTATGGCTGCCCAGGCTAAGAGAGGCTTAGCAAGGTTAAGAGTGAGATGAGGAGATAAGAGAGAGTGTGGACACCATCTGGCTGCCAGTTTTGACGCGGCGCCGCTCGGCTCGGCTGCTGCAGGAAAGAAGGCTGCACCGCGCGGAGCTGCTAGTGCCGAGGTGATGATGTAACTCCTCTCTCTCTCCCTCTCTCTCTCTAGCTGACTCGCTTTCTCTCCTGTTCACAGCTAGTAGCTTGCTGCCGCTTCCCTCGGGTCGCTCTTGTCTGATCTCGCGCTCGACGCGCAACAGGGCCGCGGTGATATGTGTTCTTTCCCGTCGCGCTCATGGCTTTGCTGCATGGCTGTCCCTCTCCCCGCTGCTCTTTTCAAGTGGTTTGGCTCCAACGCCTTTTAAATTGCGGTTTAGAATATTTGATCGCGACGCCCCGGCCGGTCTTTCTTTTCTCGCGACTTTTTGCTCGAATCTATGTGTGGCAGCTTCTTCTATGTTTTAACAAAGACATTATATTTGCGGTCAAACGCACCGTACCGTGTCTTGATCAAGGCCCAAATTAAATTGCGAGTTAAGGAATTAATCATGGGGGGCGTTTGCTGTTGACTCATGGTAGTACTGTTTATGCAGATATCCTAGTACTACCAAGTACGGAACTATCACCAAAGCCTTCTTGAGATAGTGTCATCAGTACTGAACTAATAATTGAGAGATTGCTTTCCATTTGTTTAGTGGATGTTGATCCTGATGCAGGCGCTTTCATTAGCAGGAGATAAAATCATGGACCCCATGTCTCCAACGATGAAATCTACCTAGACAGCATCAACTCGATCGTCTAAAATTCTGTTTTTAGTTGACGTGACGTCAACAACATGCATTAGCCTTTCTCTGAGCATCGAATTGCGGAACACATCATTAATTTCGAGGACTAACTAAATTGATTCGATGATAGACAACACCCATTCTGAAGTGAAGGCATGGCTTTCATGCGTACTCCATCATTTTCAATTGGAGTATGCCATTCCGACTGTTCTTTACATCTCCATATAGGTGTACGCTGCATCTTGCTACTGGCTAGAGTAATTAATAAAGTCACTTTGGGGTGTTCGTTTCATGGGGTCTAAAATTTAGAGGGGTCTAAAAAAAAGAATCTTATCATTTAAGAGTATTAAATAAAGTTTAATTACAAAACCAACTGCAGAACCTCTGGTCTAATTCGCGAGACGAATCTAATGAGGGTAAGCAATCCGTGGTTAGACGATGATTACTGTAGCATGACTGTAGCAAAACATAGCTTACTTAGGCTCGTTAGATTCGTCTCGTAAAGATGTACCCATCTGTAAAAAGGTTTTGTCATTAGACTTTATTTAGTACTAGATTCTCTTTATTTAGAGGCATCTAAAATTTAGCGCTAAAAGAAACGAACAGGGCCTTTGTAGGGGGAACTCGGGGAGTTGAAGTAGCACTGACTTCCATGTTTCCACGCAATATCGAGCAAAGCAAAAGAGACCAACGTCGGGTCAACTCTCCAACACGACTCCACTCGAAATGACGGAGGAATAAAGCGCCCCACGGCCGTGCGTTCCGTCCAGTTTCACAGTGTTTTCGACGGTCCCCGTTGCCTGATCGGAACAAAAGGCATCGGAAATGGGAACGAACAGGCTACCTCCCTGAGCTCCCTCCCTACATGCCGTTCCAAACAATCTATCCGTCTGGTCCCCCGACCCAAACTGCCGCCGAGACGAACACGAACGCGGCAACCCACACCGTGCGAACACGCGAGCTGACCACGTACGGTTTCCATCGGCGCTTGCCTGCCGCTTATAACCATCCCGGCTAGTCTCCGATCCCGGCCGACCTAATCAAATACGGCTGTTTTGTCCATTCCCTAACCACCCTGCGGCCAGGTGGTTGCCGGCCAAAACACGTGTTTAAGCCTGCGCGCCCGTGCTCTGCATGCGCGGCATGTCTCGCCAGATACGAACGGAGGAACGTCACCTGGATGGGTTGATGGCTGCTGCGGGGTTTCTGGAAACGGCAAACGGAGAATTGGGAGGCGGGGGAGCGGAATTATTAAGGCCGTGCTTGGGCTAAGGCCTTATCTCCGGCGCGATAAGGCATGGCGTAAGGGCGCGGGTCAAGAGCTAAGCGCCACAGGTGTCCACAGGCTGCTAATCCTCCCGCGCCGTGTCGCTGCTGACGACCGGATCGGCCGCGAGCGACCTGAATGAGAGCGAACCGGGGGGGTGGTCCATGCGTTGCGTGGAGCCGGCGCCTGGTTGCTTTCGGTGGATACGGCGGTCCGGCCGCGCGTCCGTCATCCCGCGCCGGATCCAGTTCGCGATCTTGTTGTGTGGGCCGGTGACAAGCACAATATATCTTCTGACGTGTTAGTAGTATTTTTTTTTTGAGCTCCTTTTTATTTGGTCCGTCACGATCCATACGCACTGCTGCGGTACCTGCTATAAGCAGGCAACCAAACGAGCAGCTGTACGCAACAGAAACTTCATCAACCGATCGCTTCAGTTCAGGCAAACTGGAGTAGTACTACTCAGCTTCTTTGTGGCGCGTGGACCACCGGAACATGGCCACGCACTTCCCCTCCCGGCTCGAACAAGGTGCTTCAGTTTAGGTCGCGGCCGCAGAACTGCAGAAAGGGCACTCCCCCACGCGCGCGTGCACTCAACAGGACAAAACCATACCAGGCGAGGCGAGGATAGATAGATCACACTGCACAATTGCGTCAAGTGCTCATAAAAGTGTATGCGCATGCAATTCGTGGATGCAATGAGCGCCTTTAACTTGCACGCGTCGCTGCGTTGCAATGGTCGATGGAGGGAGCAACAAGTATAAGGAAAAGCGAAGCGGCCAGCGGGGGGCAGAGGCGCCGAAAAGGGTTGCATGCAGATACACAGTGCGGTATCATGCTGGGGATTGAAAAGACGGGTCACGTATCCATGCATGCATGCAGCAAGCGACGGAGCCATGGAGGAGACGGAGGCCGGAGCGGCTGCGGCTTCCCTGTGGCCGTTCTGTGTAGCGATCGGTGTAGCGGTACACGTGTCAATCATCTGCTTCTCCCGCACTTCTGATGGGCCCGTTTTAATTTTCCTTCCCCACTGCCTAACTCCAAAATTAAACGGCATCGTCAGCTGCACACGGTTCTTTGCTTTTCTACGTTTCTCTCTCTCTCACTCAGATGACTGCTCCCTGTCCCCATAAAAAAAAATTGCTTCCATCTAGGCAGCAGGAAGGTGTTGAGCTCTTGTTCGATGGCTGTGTCTTGATTTTTGCTGCAAGATCGAGCTGATCAGCATCGGGAGTTCGATTCCGATAACCATGTTTCCTCTCTGTACTTGAACAAGCTCGACCTCGGCATCCCCAAAGTTTGATTCTAACGGCCTTGATTTCAATTTGGTGCGAAGGATTTCGATTCCATGATTTTCTAGTCAAAATCTCCTTAATTGTGGGGCCATGCAGAAACAGAATCGTGACGGGATCCGGCTGGTTGACAGCCCTGTTTAGTTTTGGAGTTAGGCAGATGATTGACACGTATACAGCCACACCGATCGCTACACATCGCGGCCACAGGGAAGCCGCGGCCGGCAGGAGCACGGGCAGGGGCTGACCCGGCCATGCGTCCGTCGTCAGGTGGGCAGGGGGACAATAGCGGAAGAGAACAAAAGCGCGGCACATACCCAGCCCTACCATTGGCGCGGACTCTCGTAATGTTCCAAGTGCGCGCGCAGTCTGGGCGGAAGAGATGTGGCGCCAACGCCTCCAGATTCGTGATGCATTGCATGAATGGAAAAAGCTTTTGTTTTGGATCAGCTGGCCGGATGGACGCGACCAGATCGATGTCGGAGGCAGGCGCGGCCCGGCCGAGCGAGCGAGCGAGCCGGCGGAAGAGAAGTAAAAGCTGGTGGTTTTGGACGGGGCGTGCATGTCTGTGCACGTAGCGCCGCTGGGTGTCTGTGGATTCACTCCGCGCTCGCTGGGCGCGGCACAGAGGCGCAGCGCAGAGCAGGGGGCCGTCAGTTCGTCACATGACCGCACCTGCCAGCAGGAGGGAGGCCATGCTGTCTTGGCTCTATGTGTGTTGCTGCTTTTTGAAAGAGAAGAACGGGCCCATGCATTGTGTTGTCACCGCGTATTTACGGACCGATTAACCTTGTTCTTTAGTAGCAGGAGTACATGTTAGAAAAGTCACTACTGCTTGGCAAATACAATAGACATATAGACAAACAGGGCTATGCGTGACAGGTACAGTAACGCAATTAGGACCCAGTGATAAGCACTTGCTTTTGTGGGTCATTTGAGTTGATGTTTCGTGTGTCAGTAACAGCGCGCGCAGAAGCTTGGTCGACATGACCAGCCCTTCCCCGGCCCTATCCCAACGTTCTTTCTGGCCAACGGGCCTTTCTGATCACATGCATGTCCGGTCACGAACGTGGTGGTACTAGTACCCAAATCTCGAACCCCGCAACCTTAACATGCACGTACGTACATGTAACAGCGCCGTTAATTGGACCGTTCGCTGCGTTCTCGACTGCACGTCACAGGGCCGTATGCCGGCAGTGCATGGGCGAAGCCACGACGCAGATCGACCACCGATGCCCGGCCGGGCCCGGCCGTCCGTCCGTCCGACCACCCGTGCTGCTTTGACACGACCACCCCGGCCTCCCGACGGGCCGTACGTGCCCGTTCCAAGGACTGCGAAGACACACGTCCGGGCGGCCATCCCCTGGCGAGCTACAGAGGTCTTCATGTTTCAGAGCTCTACTTAGGCCTTATTAGATGAGATGATGCGGGAAGCTAGACGACACAAGTAACTGTAGCGCGGCAAGTAGTAGGAGTACGCACGTACTACTCCGTGGTGGTGCTGCCTTGCATGGCGCCCCGTCGCTGGCACGCACGCTTCGGAAAGGGCGGGAGCACGATGCTCGCAGGCAACTTGGTACTGCTGTGCATGGAGCCATGGGCGCACCACGGCGCCCCCATATGTACCCCCGAGCGTACGTGCCTTTGTGTGTCTCCTGCCGCTTTTGTGATCCACGGGTAGAACGATTTGAGATTGGAGAACTCGGTGTGGAAGGGAGAGTCATTAGTCGAGGAAAGTGGCCCGGGGATAGTGACAACACGAGGAGGCGTAGGGCCGGCCGTGATTTCCATTTCTGTTCTCTCACAAGCGTCGGTGCTATTAATAATTTAAGCCACTCATCTCAAACACAAACAAAACTGCTAGATTTACAACGTCCATTCCAGAGAAACTGCTAGATTTACAAAGTATTAAACTAGGCAAAATATTTGCGTGGTACATTTCAGATTTTTCGGTTAGAAGTTTGAGTTGGGACTTGGGAGACTGCAACGACATATCTTGATCGAGTTTGACAATCATTCATAGCATCCTCATTATCGAAAGAATAATTGAACATGGAGCAGTAGATCGATGCAAGCACCTATGTCTACTCGGAAATCCGAAGACGTACAAGGTACACCATAATTAAGAAATATGACTTACTGCCTAACCGTGAATTTCTTAGGGATCAATATGTTTGGTTTGTCGAATATCAAATTTAATTCATCGCAAAAAGAAAAGAATATCAAATTTAAAGTGTTGCCACATTTATAAGAGTACTCCAACTAAATCCATTTTCCAAAGAAACTACAGACATATACGCTTACATACACATGCACGCACTCGTTGAACACATGCCCACGCTTCCTGCCCCCTATGAACACAAATCTCCTGTTTTCAAACCTAGTTTTAGATCTACCATGCATATTCTTTTTATTTCATGTGTTCTGAATTGTAGAAGTCATGGTTTTATCATACAACAAGGTTCGCTGCATTTTAGAAATGCAGTAGGAATTATTCGAAAGCGCAAGACATTTTGAATCACTTTCATAAATTGCCTTCTAGATGCGATGAAATGTACCGAAGATGGTCCGAGTAAAATGGTGTATTTCCGGGTCCCGTGAGTTTTTCTTTTTTGCCAATTTCTGAGGTTGCTCTTCCTTTTTTAAAAAGCGGATTGTTTTTGATTCTCTGAGCTAATTCCAGAACAGATCGCTGGAAATTACTCGTGAGTTGTGTAAAATTGATGCGATCTATTTAAGACAAAAGGCCTTACCCAGCTTGAAAGCGACAATGGATCTTACAAAAGTCTCGCAACTACTCGTATTAACGACTACAGCTAACAGTACAAGCGTAAAACATAGAGCACCAAATAACAGTGAACCGGCGATCCAAACTCAACAGCACACCACAGCTCCGCAACATCGGATAACCTATTCCACCTAGTTCCTTATAGTCCTAACTCCTAAGTGCAAAGGCTAACAGCAATGTGCAGAAGCTAACACCAAATTTGCCACACTAGATAGTCAATCCAACAATAGCAGAAATCGAACTTGGCTGGTCCCCTCAGCCAAAGAACTCTCGATTTTTTGAGGTGCTATAGGTTCCCTGCCAAAGAACCATCGGCAAACACCTGAGCACGCGCTCCCAGTGAAGTGCCGAACCCGTGCAGCTTCGATCGGCCGCCCTTGCTTGCCCGGCTGCGGCAGCATCGGATCCCACGTCGGGGTCAAGGCGTCTGTGCATTTTCTGCCGTATCATGGGGCTCCTTTCACCCTGCTTGGCTCGCTTGCCGTATCACATGCTGCCGTGACCGGAAGGACGTGATCGAATATCAAAGGGAAAGGCAGTACTCCTGCACTGCGACTACAGTTCATTGGACACGGCCTTTTGGAACGATGGATAAGATGGGGCTGGACTGGGCATTATTCATCCAAAGCAATCGAATGCATACATGCCTCTCCCTCCCTCCCTCCCTCCCTCCCTCCCCCGGTTGAAAGCATCAACTCAAAGAACACCGAACGCGACCAATCGAGCGAAATACGACGGTCTTGCTCCGTGTTTATCCCTGTGTTAGTTCGGCTGCTTCTGCCAAGTTCGAAGGCATGATCGCTGGAACGGAGGCACGGGCGGGAGCACGGGAACACGCCATGCCAGGGGGGCGCATGCACTGATGCACCTGAGCCTAGCTTGTTGCTATCCGCCTGATAGGTTTGTGACAACTGACAAGCGCGCGATGTGATGAAGCCAAAACATGCAATTGACTGATCATGAGTCGCCAAGGAAGCAGCCAAACAAAAAGAGCACCCCGATCGAGGGGCATGTCGCTCTCGCGTCGCATCAGTTGGTGCTCCCTCTTCCTGTCATGCACTGATGCACAACACAACCAATAGTAGTTTGCGTCAATAATTCGTCCCAACAGGCCAGGGAAAAAATTATACGTACTGTATTCTTCTGGTTTTTTTTTTGCGAGGGGATACGTACCGTATTCTGCATGCAACTGCTCCAATTTAGTCGAATGCAAGCCATGTTAGTGAGGTTAAACGGATTCCTGCGAAATTCCTAACCTGGTTAAGTGGCCACAGTGCTACAAGGGCTTCGGCAGTCTTCAGGGCAGGGTCGCTTTGTAAGCTCGAGCACATGAGGAATTCTCTCCGTTATAGAATACGTAGTACTCAAAACATTACCAGAAATGTTTATATTCTGGAGTGGACAAACAAAACAAAAAATGTTTATATTTTAGGACGGTGCGCCTTGCCGACACTTGATGCATAGGGTAGAGAGCTAGAGAGGAGGCAGGAAGAAATTATGACAATGATGATGAGGAGCGAATGGAGACAAGGCAGCATGTCTTTGCGCCGTGCGTCGAGAACAGAGTGAGTGGGGGCACTGAAATCTGCTACCGCCCTGTTTGTGCACGAGTAAATAATGACCGGTCGGCGTACTAGTACTGTACTTCTGCTCGACTTTTCGTACCGTGTCAAAATTAAGAGCGCGCGCGAGAGAGACACTATGTGCGTGCATGTTACTGAGGTTTAATTTTGTATTTCTACTCGACTTTTCGTACTGAAAGTTAAAAACTACTACCAGGTCAAGTGATCGAAACGTTGCCGGAGTATCTTGTTGGCCTTGTTTTGCACATTTTAATTTTCATGGAAAGCTAGTATGTCATATAATTATAAGATCTATTCTCATGGAGTACAACATTATTAGATATACAAATTATCTAAATATAAATGACAACAATAAGCAGAAGCTGCTTTTTAAAAAAGCTGCTTGTGTAACGAGGAAAAAAAATTGTGCTGATTCGCTGAATAGGGTGTAATGAAATAATACTTAGACAAGTTCAGCGAAGATCTGATTCGCAAAAGAAAAAAAAATGTTCAACGACGATATGTTAGCAAAATGCTGAGGCAAAGAAAAGAAAGGTGCAAAAAATAATCTGACAGGTCACTATTGACCACACTTGATCGGTTGCTCTTGGAGGCGGCAACAATAATTTGATTTGTGACCATTCACTCGGGACTTGTTTGTTTACAACGGGAGCAACTTGTGTTGCCGGTTGCATGATGATTCATGAGGCCGGTGCTACAGCTGCGCCACTTTGTTAATTATATAGACAAAACGTATGGCCATGCTTTTTCTATAGCCTCCTGATCTTGAGGCACGGGGACACTTGGTCAGTGCACTGTTTTAGATTTGCTACGAAACGGGTCACTCCACATGCCCTTGTTTTCTTGTAGGGTCGTAGAAGTAAAAATGTGGTGTTATTTCTGTATTGCCAGCAAAGATGGACAAGTGTCGTATCCAGAGATTCCCTAACCTAGTAGTTTTATTCGATTATTACTGCAGAAGAAGCTTCCGGATAAGGGCAGCGATAATGCATAATCCATTCTTAAAATTATGTCAATTGTCATTAGAATTTGATCCCTATAAAGTATGCTTAAACCTGTAAGTATCATCAGACGAGGCCAAAAAAAAAAAAAGGGGGGGGGGGGGGGAGGCTGGAGCCAACTCCAGCTATTCCCAACAGCACGCTGTTTTCGTTCAACAGCGGCAAACATATACCTGTAGAAAGTGCACGGCCCAAATTTCCTGGATCCAAAGGCCCAAAGGCTTTAAGCCCGGATTGATCAAATGTCATCCGTGTCCACGTCCAAATGGTTAAAGTTCGAAAATTAGTCATAGTAGATAGAGGCATAGGGCAACAACCAAGGAGTAAAATTCAGGACCTACTGAAATAACGTTAAAGTGTCATTTTCATTTTCTTGTTGAATCATCACATAAACTAAATCGGCCGAGCTGGCAAATAAACTCTTGGATGAAGCTGTTCCCGCCGTCGTCTAGACAAGTAATACAATGCTACACGATAAGAGGTTTCGTAGCAATGTTACATAGAATTTCCTATGATGTGTGCGGGAGAGGGAGGTGAGAGAAAAAATTGTTATTGTATGAGTTGTACTTGTCATGAAACTCATAAATATTTTTTTTATCAAAAGTTTAAAAAATATTGAAATACAAAGAGACAACGAAGAGAGACTATCCATTGTACATGATGATTCAAGATTATGTGTCATGCATGAGATTATCTACGAGATAACACCATAACAAGTTTCTACAATCTATCAACAAACGACATAGCAGTAATAATAACGACAACAATAAGGAAGAAGAAGATACAATTAGATTCTTACCACCAGCTATACCCGCTTGTTTACGATGTTCAAGTTTCCAACATAGGTTATTCTAGAAGTCTTAACTATATTCGCTTATTTGTTCTGTTACATCCCAGCACCATGTCCATTATTCACGGTGTCCTCTAAAATATTTATAATCCGATCGAAAAGGATATATGAGACGTGTTCTTCTAGACAATATTAACGGGAACTCTGCTTGATCGCCGCAAGCCCCGCCGCTAGCTGCAGTTGCAAGTCATCTCTTCTCGACGGCGCTCTTCGGCCGCCGCTGTGCTGGAGCTGCTCGCCTTTCGCTCTTTTACAGCGGCGAAGACTCTGGCCGCCCACTGCGCGAAGTAGGTCTCGTTGTGCCCGATCCGCCGGTTCTTGTAGCAGCTGAGGATGTCCGGTGACCGTGGACACGGCTCGCCGTTGGGGTCCCACCACGAGCCCTCGTGGCGCATGCCCGCCCGGTCCGCCATCCACCGGTACACGAACTGGCCGCCCCCGGCCCTCTGCCTCCACCCCATGGGGTAGAACTCCATGATGCTGCTATTCCTGTCCATGAACAGCAGGTTCGTCATCTGCGCCCCGTGCGCCGAGATCAGCACGTCCGTCGCGCTCAGCAGCTTCACCTGCATGCAAGACAAAGAAAAAGAAAGGGAAAAAATCGTACTAGTCAAGTCGTGCACACACTTGCTCCCTCAGCAACCTCAACCAGTCGTGTCATTCATGCATGCAGTTGATGCGGTGCAGGGGACTGGGGCCTCTGACCTGGTCACAGAAGGTCATGTTGTCCGAGTGCGCGGCGGTGAGCGTGCACCCGGCAACGCTCGCGCACTCCTTGAGGAACACGCGCGTGACGGCCGCCTCGTCCTTGAACGCCCGCCCGCCCGTGCGGAACAGCAGGGTGACGCGCAGGGCCGCCGACGACGACGACGGGTCGGCGCCGTTCGACACGTCCACGCCGCAGTGAGCCCTGGCCTTGCACCGCATGAAGTCGAACGCCCCGAGCAGCCGCTCCCTGCTCAGGCCCGCCATGTTCCTCCGGAACACCACCGCCTCCTCGAAGCACACGGGCTCGGGCGTGTCGAACGTCTCGATGGTCATGTTCACTCCCGTGGTCGCCTCCGCCAGCTTCGTCAGCCACCCGCTCCACCGTGTCCGCACCTCGCCGTGGTGGAACAGCGCCCACCTGTCCGGCCGCGCGGCGCACCCGCTCCTCGCGTGCCACGACGCGAACGGGATGAGCGCCGTGAGCCCGTGCCAGATGTTGCTGTGGTCGTAGGCGGTCTCGGACACGAACGCGAGCCCCGGCCGCAGCGTCGCGCCGCTCGGCAGCGCGTCACGCCACGCGAGCGCGTACGCGTTCTCGGTGCCGTCGTGGCGGGAGGGCGCCGCCAGGCACAGGACCCGGCCGTGGGACGCCGCGGAAGGGAAGACCAGGTTCTTGGCCTCGCCCTCCGGCTCCGAGACGTCGTCGAGGGTGCTGATGAACCATTCATGGAAGTGCCGGCGCGTGTCCTTGAGCGGGAGGAAGGTGGCCGACACGCGGAGGCGGTCCACGAAGTCGTCGATGGCTGCGGGCTGGCTGACGATCCTGGAAATCGAGGAGAAGAGGCCGAGGGCGGTCTGGAGCTGGAGGAAGAACATGACGGCGATCATGAGAGGCGGGAGGAGCCAGATCACGCGCCTGAGATGATTCTCGTTAGCGATCGCCTTCTTCTTCATGGCGAGCTGCTTCATGGTGTTTGCATGGGCTTAGCGAGTTGCACAACGACGCTCATGCATGGCTGAATATGTACTGATGCGTGCACAGGGAACCGATCACCGTTGACCTACACCTACCTGTTGCTTCCTATCCTGTAACAGCTGTATTACGCAAGTAACAACAACGCACAGGGTGTTTTTTTTTGGGCACCTCCAGCCGCAAAAATGGGAGCAAGTTGGCTATGAAACTCGTGCAGACATGGTATAAAATGCAGGCAGTACTTTTTTTGACTGTCTTTTTTTTTTTTTTACTGTCGCAGGCAGTACTTCCAAATGCTTGTTCGGTAGAATCTGAACTACGAAACTTGAGTGGGGCCAGCTAAAGTCAGAGCTTTCCGTGTGTTATCAAGTAGAAGCGAAGCAAAACCACGTTGTGCTCAGGCATGTAGAAACTATTTATTGAATCAAGCGTAGTATATCAAACTCAAGACGAATTTGCTGTCTAATCTTCCGTCCACAAAGTCCACTGCAAGCTTGCATATCCTATCCTACGTTTGCAGGGGAGAATGGGGTAAATTTCCTTCAAGGACAATTTTTTTGTTTCTTCTTGGGAATTTCAAGGACAAGTGTTTGACCCTATCTGCTCCTCGCCCTCTAGAATTGTATGTAACTATATTTTGGCCTTTCGTTGCTGAGCTGGATGGGATGATGATATATATTCTGTCAATCCTCTAATTACTCATGCAGTAGTTTTTACTCTTGTTTGCTTTTGCATGCTGTAAGCTAAAGGAGACGCTCTAATTCGCCAATTTTTAGAGACATTTGAAGCCCATTTGGAATACTAAAATAGGGATCAAAGTCAATAAGCCTGGTTCAGAAGCTACCGTTTGAAGTACAGAGGTTCAGTAGTTTTGCAGATAAGAGTACTGTTAATCACGTAACTACAGATGGTGTGATTAATCTTGTTTAGACTATCGGATCAAGTGGATTCGTACTTCTAATAACGTCCAAAGTACTTACAATGGATATCTAGTATCAAAATATGTAATAACTACCAGATACTATTGAAGAGATAAGAAAAGATGCACTAAAATGAATTGCACAGAAAATTGATTATCTTGTCATAGATTTTAGTTGTATGATTAAAACTTAAATTTAGATAGACATTTCTGATTCCTACATTTAGTAGATGTAGTATTCATATAATGTGCAAGAAAGGCTTATAATCAACAAATCAAGAAAATATAGCATATAGCTAGTACAAGAATGAGTGCATATGTGTGATGTGCGTGTGAGAGTCTCTATGATGTACCCTCGTTCACAAAGAAGAAGGAATAATATCTCTCATGCCATTGCTAAACTACAAAAATAAAAAAATGCCACTATTAGTGACTCAGGTGACCCCATCTTGACATTGACGCACCAATGGCATTTTTTTGAGATTTCAAAGTTTTCCGAAGGTATAGAAATGAATTTCCTAAGTAAGAAAGTCTAAGTGTTGCTCTTTTCTGCACTTAGTGTAGCTTTGTTTGTCATGTAAAGACAATTGAGGTTTTTCTGTTTTGCTACTTTTTATGTTATAAAATTTGTGTTCATGCTCAGTCAGTGGCCTATGTGATTCAAGGGATAATTTAATCAACACCATCCGTAAGGGGTGGATCCAAGCTTAGGCGTAGCATTTGTGGACCATTGAACCATATTATTTGGCCATATTATGCAAAAACTGAAATGTGAACCCATGAATGCTATTTTTGATGTCTTGGACATGTCAATTTGGATGTGTTATTTAGTCAATTTGTGTTACTATCCTTGTAGCTTCATAAAATTTTGCGTTCCTGTAATTTACAAAAAGGTCATGCCAATTTTTTTATTTTGTCATTAGGAGATAACAGCTAGCATGCTTTTCATGGATGAACCATGGTGCAGGGGCAAAAGTGTCCATTGAATGTCATGCTTATGCTGAAAAAGTAGAGAGAGAGAGGAGAAATGTCTTCGCAGTGGTGTATGTTGGCTCTCATGGTTAGGCATGGTGTTCTTTAGATCCTCAACTTTAGAGATGGTGTTGATTGAATTCACCCATAATTCAATGTTTATAAACTTGAGTAAAATATATTGGTGGTCCTTGAACTTGTTATAGGATATCATTTAGTTCCATAAACCTTTGTAATGCAGATCTAGGTTTGTCTTCAAATCAAATTGTTAAACATATAATATTCGTCATTATCCAGAATGAATGGGATTTTGAGCATATTTTTAACTTTGTGTTGCATACTTACTGGATGAAATAGGACTTCCTTTTATTTTTTGAAAAAAATCGTGATGTCCTAATAAGGACAGGAAATTGCATTCTGAACAGAACATGTTGCAGTTGATGCAAATGACCAGTTCCCCCTAGCCTGAGCCACCAAGCAACCCTACTTGCTGCATTTGCCGATCGTCGCATCTCGCTGGCGCTCTCCCGCCGACGCACCAATGGCATTGCCCGTCTTTCGCTCTTTGGCAGCGGCGAAGACTCTGGCCGCCCACTCCGCGAAGTAGGCCTTGTCGTGCCCAATCTGCCGGTTCTTCCAACAGCTATAGATGTCGGGGGAGTTGGGGCACGGCTCCACGTCCGTGTCGTCCCACCACGAGCCCTCGTGCCGCATCCCCGCCCAGCTCGCCATCCACCGGAACACGTACTGCCCGCCCCCCGGCCTCTACTTCCACCCCATGGGGTACAACTCCATGACGCTGCTGTTCCTGTCCATAAACAGCAGGTTGCTCATCTGCGCGCCGTGCGCCGAGATGAGCACGTCCGTCGCGCTCAGCAGCTTCACCTGCTCGCAGAACGTCATGTTGCCCACGCGCACGGCGGCGACGGCGCACCCCGCGTCGACGCGCGCGCACTCCTTCTTGAAAACGCGTTCCACGGCCGCCTCGTCCTTTGAACGCCCGCGCGCCCGTGCGGAACAGAAGCGTGACGCGCAACAACGCCGACGACGAGTCGGCTTTCGTCACGTTCTCCACGCCGCAGTTAGCCCGGGCCTTGCACCGCATGAAGTCGGCCGCCCGGAGCATGCGCTCCTTGTTCATGCCGGCCACGTTCGCCCTGAACACCACGGCCTCCTCGAAGCACACGGGGCTGGGCCGTTCGAACGTCTCGATGGCCACCTTGACGCCCGTCGTGGCCTCGGCCAGCGTCGCCAGCCCCCCGCTCATCTCCGTCCTCACCTCGCCGTGGTGGAACAGCGCCCACCGCGCCGGCCGCGCCCTGCACCCGCTCCGCTCGTGCCACGACGCGAACGGGACGAGCGACGTGAGCCCGTGCCAGATGTTGCTGTGGTCGTAGGCCGTCTCAGACACGAACGCGAGCCCCGGGAGGAGCGCCGCGCCGTGGGGGAGCGCGTCGCGCCACGCCAGCGCGTAGGCGTTCTTGGTGCCGTCGCGGCGTGAAGGCGCCGCGAGGCAGAGGAGACGGCCGGAGGACGCCGCGGACGGGAAGACCAGGTTCCTGGCCTCGCCCTCCGGTTCCGAGGTGGCGTTGAGGGTGCTGATGAACCAAGTCTCTGCTCCCTGGCGCGTGTCCTTGAGCGGGAGGAACGTGGCCGACGCGCGGAGGCGGTCGACGTGGTTGTTGACGGCTACAGGCTTACGAGCAGCGGCGCACCGGCAGATGGGGGATAAGACGCCGATCTGGGTTTCAAAGTGGAGGTAGAAGAAGATGGCGAGCAGCAGAGGAGGGAGGAGACAGAGCCCGGTCTTGAGACGGTTCAAGGAAGTGTTATTCGCCATGGTTAGCTGATTCACAAAATGTCTGAGCCAAAGAATCTTCACAGCAGTGTTGCTGGCACGAATGAATTCATGAATATAGGTACCTAGAATGTTCTCGGTATACGAACGCTACGACCTACGGTGCCTCCAGCCGCAAATAATGGAAACTATTTGACCATGATATCAATTCACGCATGGTACTACACAATACAAATCCTGCATTGGGAATCTGAATTACGTTACTTAAGTTGGCTTATCTGAAGTCATACCGGACTATCCGTGGTTCACGTGAGATATGAAGTGGAAACAAAGCAAAGCTGTCTTGTGACTACATCCAGGCAGAGCCACTACCGCGTTCTTTTGAAATGTGGCCATGAACCATTGCATCAAGTACTCGTTTTCAAGCTCAACAAATTTGCCACCTTCTAGTCGATCACCCGCCTAGAGTATACGGAAATTTAAATCTCGTTTGAAATGTGTTTACATCCAAACACGCACCGAAGTCAATGAACTATTATATTTCTCCATGTGGACTATAGAGTCACTCCAGTTGCAGACAGTAGCGCCGTTCGTCGTTATGGGGATACTTTGGTCAACGTGTAGAGTAATTCGGATTCCAGATGTATATTGCATTGCCACTACCATCCCCGACTAACGCTATCCTGTCGTCTGGCAACACTACCTGACCTACCGGTGCTCACCCATCGCCACCTCCCAGATTATGTGGGATGTTTGGTTCTGGGACGGGACGGAACCATTCCACTTTTAGGGGATGGAACCGTTTAATCTTATGTTTGGTTGATGGGACGGGACAGTTTCTAGTTTGGGAGGAGAGATGAGAATAGATGTTGTCCCCATCGTTCGTTCTATTAGTTTGCAATGTCTATCATATTGGCATTTCATCGAACACACTCCATGCACGTTGAGGACGATGTCACACGCCGCGCTCTCCTGCGACCTCGCCCCGCAGCCGCGCCGCGCGCTCCCGCGACCTTGCCCAGCAGCCGCGCCGGCTGTTCCTGCCAGCTCGCCCCGCAGCCGCGAGCTCCCACGACCTCGCCAAGTCGCACGACAGCACCCGCCCGAAACATTTCCTCGATTTTCTCTTTTCACAAAATTGAGACAACGAAGAATGAAGATACGGAGTATCATGTACGAGCAACATGGGGAGGAGACAAAGCAATACACGTAGTAGAAACTCATCCAGCTTTCGAGGTTATCACTTCCAGAGAGTAGAATTGTTTTCAGAGATCAAGTGCAGATGGTACAATAGAGGTATTAGACAGCCGAATACTGAACTCTGAATAAAAAAAGGAACACGGAGGCAGAATGCACACAATGAGGATATAAACATTGCTTGAAATTATCGTCACTACATAAATTAGGAACCAGGTAGCTACACAGATCACGCTATTTACAAGATTTACAGCAACCTCTAAGGTCGGGTTTAACAGCAATCAATGGAGAAAAACCCCAAACTGCATCAAGTGCTCGTTTGCTCTGTAGAAAACCTGAGTTATACTCAGCTCTGAGACACCAGCTGGTGGCGGAGCCATTGTAAAACAGAACAACCTTTCTCGGTGAGAAAAATGGGCATCGTTCCAATCTGGAGCTATACAGTGGGTCAGGTCAGAACGCCGTACACAGGTTGCTCTTGAGGTTTGAAGAGCATTCCTGCTGAATGGTAATGGCAGGGCTACAGAGCCGACTCCTCTTTGGCTCTGATATTCTAACACGTGTTATGGCTGCTGTCAGTGCGTCAACTAGACCACATTCATCTTGATCCTCTGACCTCTGACTTGACGAATCTGAAGATGACGACTCACACTCTGATCTAATTCTGTCCCATGGAATTCTGGGTGCTACAATCTTGTTAGTGACACACAAATTAGCAGTTACAGCCTTCAGGGGGCACTCCGTGTAAAACAACACCCATGGGTGACCTGGAAATAGCATTGATAAATACCGATATCCTCAAATAAAAAGCAATGTGAGATGAGAAACTATCTGAAGTTTGAGCTTACTAAGAACTTCATCAGCGGTAATTCTAGAGGACACATCTCGATTCAACATTCGACCAATGAGATCCCGTCCAAGACCTGATATTGATTCCCATGGACCACTGTTGAAATCAAGCTCAACAGTCTTTATAGCCTCGAAGACAGCATCCAGACAACCTCCTTGAAATGGAAGTGAACCAAGCAGTAGAACATGGAGTAGCACACCAGCACCCCATATATCTACTTTCTCACAATAGCTTCCTGAAAGAACTTCGGGTGCCACATATGCCGGGCTCCCAGCAACACCAGACAATTTCTGACCTGATCAATGCATGCACCAAACATTAGCAAGCGCACAATATGAATAGACACTGCAACCCATATACTCCATATGGCATTAAGCTGATCCAGATATAAAAAAGAAGAAGTAATCTACTCAGTACTTCAATAACTAAAGGAGTGAGAACATCAAAATAATAATCCAGGCACAGAACCAACAATGCAGCATATTTATTCTGGCTAGTGGCTACAAGTGTGAACAGCAGGTAATTGAAAGTGAAAACTCCAAATCATAGGCTCTGAATACAATTTAGATGTTGCACCATTTTCTGATATATCATAATGATTCAGCCAAACTCAACTATGGCACATGGCACCACTCAGTATGCTAGAACACCAAGTCAATCCTCAGATAGGGCACACAGTAGGACTTGAAGGACAGTGCCATAATGTTTATAAAGTTACATAAAGGTCATGTTCTCAGTGGTGCAAGTGTTGGACATAAAAATCCAATTTTCTGTGAACAGAAGTAGCTAAAGCACTATCAAACAAAACTCATCGGAAAGTATTAACTAGCACCATGCTTTGATTTTCTTGGCTTGCCTAATAAGATGGAATGACACACTGATGCACACTTGTTTCCAGTTCATGACCGAAAAATATAGCTGGCGCTTTTTTTTTTTGAAGTACCTTCTATGAGCATTTCTACTTAAGCCTACCATGCAATTGATCATGACATGCAGCAGTGGACCAACATAAACAGGATGAACATATGGAGTAGACAATTAGTATAAAGCAGAGTATCTTTCTTGAAGTAAGATTGGAATACTCTCATTGGATAGTTACACTGCCAGGGCAAATTCCTCTGTACCTACTCCATTTTACTTTTTAGTGTATATGACCAGAACAAGGACATGAAACAGCAGAAATGATCAGGAAGCTATGCTGACACTTTCAACAACTGTCATGTAAGTTCTTAGAATTTCATGCAAACAAACAAAAAACTCAATAAGAAGAATTGCCTGGCACCATGTTCCAATTCTCTTATCATACCTAGCAAGAGGAGCTCACACGCGAATGACACTTGCTATCAACTTATGACTCCAAAAACACAGCTTGCGACCATTTCTCTGAATAAGAACACCCAAACACATTTCATCTTATGGAGTATACCACAAAAGTAACATCATATTGTTAGCTCCAACTCAGAAAGGACTCGAAACAAACAAGACACCGACTGCCACCGACTTACGGTGGACTCCAGAGATGAGAAGCTCATGGCTTGAAGTAAGGTTGAGATAGGCTCGTTTGTTTTATGCATGACCAAGCCAGGGAGACTCAACCTAGTAACGCTCATTTAGGTACCAAGTCCATAATAAGGTTATGAATTAGTTGACCCCCAACTCATATGAATCACGTTAACCGATACAGTAACATATATGGGACAACCTGCAAAAACTCTAGAAGTCATGGTAAAAATGAAAACATAGTAAGTTTGATAACTTGATATAATACAGAACCATAGAAACCTAAGACCTTTGCACAACTTTCAGTCCAAATACATCAAAAGTTGTTGAAATTTTAAATGAGGGGTGGTTACAGCTGCCAAACTTATCTTTGTAACAGCACATATCATAATGTAAAGATGACAGAAACTCCAATGACCTAATGTTGAACTCCCAGATGATCTTCTAGACCTCTACTCCCTCTGATTTTTTTATTGATGACGTTGGGACAACATTTTTAGATAGAAAATGAAATGTCATCAATATAATAAACAGGAGTACTACATTACTACTAAATTTAATTCAGGTATCTCACTACAATGACTACATTGTTAAAAACAGGCGTCAACATAATTTATTTCTGAGAAATCCAGTATGACAGTGTGACCGCAATAAAATTTACCATTAGTGACCCGTGCTGCGAGTCCAAAGTCCGCGAGCTTCGTCTTCCCTGCCTTGGTGAGCAAAATATTCTCGGGTTTAATGTCCCGGTGCACAACGCCCATCTCATGGCAGTACTTGACGACGGCCATAAGATCCTTGATCACAATGGCGGCGCGCTGCTCGGAGAACTTCCCCTCCCTGGCAATCTCGTCGAGCAGGCGTCCCCCGCTGCAGAGCTCCATGACGAGGTAGAACTTGTCGGCGTCCTCGAAGACGGCCTTGAGCGTGACGACGCCGGGGTGGCCCGAGAGGTGCTGCATGATCTCCACCTCGCGGTGGACCGTCTCCTCGCCGTTCTTGGGCAGCGCCTTGCAGGCGAACTCCTCGCCGCCGGCCTTGGCGCGGCAGATCCGGACGGAGCCGAACTTGCCCTGCCCGATCTCCGCGCCGAGCTCGTACTCGCTCTCGAGCCGCTTCTTCCGGCCCATCCGCGTGGCGGACTCGATGCAGCCCAGCTTCCGCTTCAGCCCGCGGCCGGGGCTGTCGGGCGCCGCCCGCCCGCTCGCGGGGGGCGCCGTCATCACCACGCCGCCGCCGCCCCGGGCGGAGGCCTCGTCAGGCCGCGGCGGCGTCCCCCGCCGCGGGAGGCTGTTTCTTCTTCTCGGGCCGCGGCTTGGGCTCGCGGCAGGTGCGCTTGCGGGCGGCGGGAGCGTCGTGGAAGGATCCGGCCAGCGAGCACGCGCCCCGCGCACCCTTGCGCTTCCGCGGGAGAGAATCCATGCGCGGGGATCGGGACGCTATGCGACGGCGGCGGCGTGCTTCCGCTTCTTGCGGGTCATGGGGTATCGGGGGGATCGGCGGGCTGGATCGGGGGAAGAAGGTTGGTGGTGCGCGAGATGGGTGGGATTGGGGGAGCGAGGGGCTCGAGGACGGTGGAAAAGGAGGGAAGATGAGGCGGAGGAGGAAGAGGACGGTGGTGGGGCGAGTGGGGTGGAGAAACGTGCGTGGGGTTGGCGCTCCCGGACCCGTGTCGGCTCGGCCGGATCGGAGCACGGGAGAAGACACGGCTTTTTGGGAGGGGCGCCGCGTGCCCTCGCAGCGTACGGCCGGAACCGGCCGGCGTGATGGTGTCGGGCCGGGGATCTGCGGGCAAGTCACGCGACCTGGCGCGCGACGCGACGATTCTCGCGTGGCGATTCCGGTTGGTTGCGGTTGGGGCAGCGGCGAAAGATGGACGGACCACCACACGGACGATTTTGATGGGGAACGGAAATTCGCGCGAGCCGGGCAGGATTTTCTAGAGGACGTGTGCTCGGAACGCCGCTGGGTTTCCTTGACCCGCGGCGGACACGAGGGGCGTGGTGCTGGAATTTTACGCCGGAGCTTCGTGGAGAGGAGTAATTTCGTGGACAGTTTACCGTAGTATCACGGGCGGTGCGTGGGAGTACCGGCAAGGCGTTGTTCAGGTCACGTATATTTATTTTCGGAGGACAGCGTGTCGGTGCAGCGCTGCTGTTTCTCCGAGTTCGAGTTAACTGCTTATTCGAGAGTTCGGGTTTGAGCTGGGTCCGGACTCGCTCTTCCGTTCCAGGGATGACTCGGGCTTTTTCTTGCTTAGGCCTGTGCAATGCAGTGACATGAAGGAACGTTTATGTACGGTTACATAAAATTCTGTCACTGCGAAAGACACCACGTATGCTTGCGCGCGTTGCATGAAAGGCTTCGCCGCTGGATTAGTAGGCGTTGGTCGCTTGAACCATGCTTAGACCGTACTTACCGTTTAGCTCGTTCACGCTTTACGATTGGAAGGTCGAGAGGTAGCTTCTTTGTTAGCTGAGTCTAGTTGTAAGCACGGTACGAACTATTCAAAGTCTGCGATACTTTATCCCTCCCTTTAAATTGTAAAACTTTTTCTCTCCTGTTTAATGAAATGTGTGCTGAAGCGTGTCTAAAAAAAACTGAAGGAGCCTCGCTTTGCTCTAATTCACGTATTAGCATGGTAGAAAAATGGCGTTATGTGTTTTCTTTTAGTACCCGAACTAATGGATTGTCTATCAATCAATGATTTTATGAATTGTTTCAAGTTTACAGCAACCAGTTTATCCAGATTACGGACAACATCTAAATGCAATGACCATACGTCTTCCACGTTTCCGAGAAAGAAGCAAAGTGTTGTATAAAAAGAGATTGATGTAAACAAATCCGCTGGCCGTTTTATGTCTACCAAACTATCTAATCACTTGGTACATGATTCTTCTATTATAAGTTTAAACTCGCACGCAAGTACTTGATGACGTATCGTTTGTCTTTTTCCTTAAGCAGTACATTCCTTTATATGCTTACTTGTGTTAAATTTGGTGCATTTGAAATTTTAATCTCTCGTACAAACATTGACTGATTTTAATGCTATTGTATCTAAATTTAGAGTCACTCAAAAGCCAACCATTTGCTAATAATGTACTATTTTACACATGTAATTGTTGTTATATAATGGTACTTCACTTAAATCATTTCACTCTTTCATCGGTGGGCCGAACTAAGGCTTTCCATTTTTTATTGTCAATCTTTGTACTTATGTTGATGCTAAATTCGCAAAACGGTTGCTCAAACATAACAATAATTCATTGTAATTATATGGCAGATATTATGTGTATGACTCCAGATCATGCTTATTATGTCCTAGAGAAATTATAAGTGTGTAATTTAAAATTATGCTTACTATAGCGAGTGACGGAGCTAGACCCCAAACAAAAGAGGGGCCGATTGTTCTAGCTGGCGTTCAGGATCTATGCCTGCATATATTGAGAGGAAAATTAAGAAGTCATTTAAACATGATTATTGATTGCATACATCACCAAGAAGTCATTTAAGCATGATTATTGACTGTATGCAAAATTAAGAGTTCAACTATGTAAGGAGGGGGGGGGGGGGGGGGGTGATATAGCATTCATCAATATCAAGATGTGCATTCTCAAACATATCATGATCTTACCACAATAGCAACAATCATATGACAACCCTCTAGCATGAAGGCAAGTACACAAAATACTTGGTCACAATAAATACATTCAAGCAATTACTGAAAATTGCAAGAAAAATGGAATATGATTATAATGTGTTCTTCTCAACCCTAGACAATTGTCTAATGGATACAATATAAAAAGTCATCTAACTCTTACTTACATACTGCAATGACATAAAAGAGTAAAAAAATGCTATGAACGTCATGAATTTTGCTAGGCTGATCCAACTTGTTTCTACTTTCTAGTTGGAATCGCATAATAGCCCTATAAACAAATTCACCTTCATAATGAGGTGTGATGATTTGAGAAGCACGATTCATAGTCCATTGTGGAAAGCATGACAATCTCGTAGAAAAAAAAAGCTTGATCATGCATGATGTAAGGACCATTATGCACCCTATTACATTCTTCTTACAAGAAAATAACCTTAATCATGTATGATTTTAAGTTCTTTAGCTACGTTGTCTCTGTAATTCGATGAAAATGATGATACATGATTTTGTAAGATGTGCTTAATTGATTTCGACCATTGAAGATTCGATTACTCCAATTATGAAAGCAAATATGCTATGCTCCGTCATACAAGTTGGATGATATATAATTTTTTTTGTTGGAAATCAATTACATTAAGTAAGTGTCATCTCCCCCAAAAAAGGCCTTATCGGCTGCACTGAACAGCGTTGAGGAGTGAGCCGGTCAGGACCAAAAGCTCCAGATTTGCTTCGTTGTGAAAAAATCCAGATGTAGTAGAGGAGCGCTTTGTTTGATAGCTGCATTTTCACAAAACCGGAGAATCGCCGGCCCTATCTTATCAACCGTTCAAGCAATTTCGGCGAGAATCTATCCCGTCCAGCATCCAGCACCTTTCTCCGTCCCGCCGCAACAACGCGAGCTCGGGTCTGGTGTGAGTCGTGTGACGGCTGCACCCAAAACCTCGCGCCGCAGCAACCTGCCGAAAGCCAAAAACACCCGCCGCAAAAACCCGTCTCTCTCGACTCGCCTTGCCCATGTCCCCCTCCGCGCCGCCCGCCGCCGCCGCCCGGGCCGCTCGCCCGGCCAAACCGCTACTCCAGGGACCCTCCCCCTCGACCCCGACTCGCTTCCCTCACCTCTCCATGTCCACTTCCTCCTCTTCTCCCCGCGCCCCACGCCTCGCCGCCGCCGCCGGCGCGACGCCCTCCCTTCTCACCGCCGACCCGGGCCACCGCGAGGCCGTCATGCTCGCCGCGCGCGCCGCCATGGGGAACTGTCTCGGGGAGACCCGCCTCGACCTCGCCGTCCCGGGGCTCCGCCTCGCCGCCAAGGGCAAGGTGAGCAAGCATACCCCGCTGGCCTGTCATTCATTCGGGTCTGGTTAGTGACCTTTGGTGTTTTGGTTCAAAGGTGAGGGATGTTTACGAGAGCGGGGATCACCTGGTTCTGGTGACCACTGACCGGCAGAGCGCGTTCGACCGCGTCCTTGCTTCCATCCCGTTTAAAGGGCAGGTACCCTTCTCGCCTTTTGGTTATTCAGTGTTAATGTTGCTAAATATTCGCAAAAAAGTGTTAGTGTTGATAAGCATATTCTAGATTCCATGGCATTGTCGTACTGCCTTTTGTTGGTCTGCAGTATTTGCTAGTGTAAAGATGTTTCTGCAATCTTCGGACTCTGAGTTCTGCTGTTTAATGGTATTTAAAGATAAAAACATATCGAGCAGTATCTCTTTTGAGTTGATGGCTGATCAGTCCAGTCTGAAAGCTTAAGCTGCTGCGGAGACCGGAGAGGTGGCTAATCTACTCATTTAGCCATTATAGTTCGATGTTCCAAGTGTTTAGACTTGAATATAAGTGTGTTGTCATGGTCATGCCTATAGTTTTACCTACTGTGGATCTCAGGATCTGCCAGTTCATTTCTAAGCTGCATCATAGTTTGTCCTGATGCAGTGAATTCTGGATGGTGAATACACTGAAATAAGACATTATCACTTTCATGCTAAGGTCTTGTCATATGGATGATTTCAGGTTCTTAATGAGACAAGCCTTTGGTGGTTCAATAGGACTCGCCATATTACTCCAAATGCAGTAGTTTCATCTCCAGACAAGAACGTAACTATTGCCAAAAGGTGCTCAGTTTTTCCAGTTGAATTTGTTGGTGAGACCTAAGGCCTGCTGCGTACCTTGAATATTTGTCATACAAGTTCTGCTGATCAGTTAATTTTCACAATTTGTTTGTCATTCTCATGAATCTTGGTTTGGCATGCTTATTTGCAGTGAGGGGATATGTTACCGGAAGCACAGATACATCCTTATGGACTGTTTATAATAAGGGTGTCAGAAACTACTGTGGAAATGATCTTTCTGATGGTATGCTGCTAGTCCCTAATTATTGGATGCTGATTCCTTTGGTTCCTTCTGGTAACTTTTGAGTTGGCTCTTTGGTACAGGTATGGTGAAGAATCAAAAGCTATCTGCTAATATCCTCACACCAACGACCAAAGCTGCAGATCATGATGTTCCCATCACTCCAGATGAGGTATTTATTTCTCTCGTTCTCTTGCTAGTGTATTTGATTCCCTACTCTGAATAATTAGAGCCCCTCATAACTAACACCATATTACAGACAAGTTGGATACTTAAATGCTTTTAAATCAGGCTAGCATTGACTGTGGGTGAAAAAAACAATGGAAAAGCCAAATAAAATAAGTCCATTGCGATTAGAAACTTGTGATTCTGCCAAATCATCAAAGTTAGGAAATTGATAAGCACAAGGATTTCTTTCAAAGATGAGAAATCCTCCCCACATATGTCTGTCGTTTTAGGATCTGGATTGTGATAGAAGTCGTCGGCAGCTCCATGATAGTGGGGACTTAACGATACTATTTGGGGGGCCCTTATGGGAAGTCAAGAAAATGACATTACTCCTCTATTTGTCAATTTTACTGTAACTGTTTGGTGGGAATGAAGAATCTGCAAGTCTTTGTTTCTTGATCTTATTATGAATTGATCAGGTTGCATTTTGTAAGCATGAGCTTGTAGACTTTGACATGTCAATGCTTCTGCATGCCTGAATCACCTCATTTTCGCACTTCAATGTTACCTTTGCTGAGGCCTTTACATCCAATGATATTCTGTAGATAATAAAGTCAGGGTTGATGTCAAATGATGACTTTGATGAAGCAAGAAGCAAAGCCTTAAGCTTATTTGCATACGGGCAGGTACCGTACTCTCATGTCTACTGTTTCTCCTAAGGTGTTTTCGGGTCTATGTATAGTAATCTCCCAGTTTAGTTTCAAACAATGGACTTGTCTCGTTTCAAAATCTTTGAGGTGCTTTAGATTTTAATTTACACTGAGGTGCAGATTATCACTTCATATACATATGCTACAATAATTATGAATGTTGGAAATATATGCTTTCACAATTATGACTGTATGACATGCAGTTTGATGTAGTAGTTCCTTTGAGATAGAGTAGTTTACCTGTGACCAAACAAAGCATTAAAATATCTTGCCAAAGCTACATTACGAATTTAAGATTATGATATGTAATATAACATTAGTTTCTTACTCTCCATTCCGAATGGAATGTATTTGTAATGTAACTTATTGACTCTCTTTCCATTTTCTTCTTGCAGCAATTGGCCTTAGAGAATGGATTAATTCTAGTTGACACAAAGTATGAGTTCGGAAAGACATCTGATGGGACAATCGTGTTGATTGATGAGGTTGTGCTGCTTTCTAACATCTTTTCACTGTTTGTTATGCAAACTCTATGCTCATTATGACCAGAAACGAATAAATTATGTACGATTTACTTTTTTTTACAATTTTTTTTTTTCTGGAATAGAATAGTACTAGCTTATTTTGTTGTGTACAAATATAAACAGCTATCATTCAATTTTGTTTCCACTGGCAGGTTGGAATTAGTTTAAACTAGGAACCAAATAGCTTAAATAAACTTACCTTCTGCTGTAGAATGTGTTTGTGCCATAGATCATCCTAAACATATAGTCATTTTTGGCTCTGTACGAAAATGTTTCATTCATTATAAAATACTTGTTTTTGTTATTTTTAGTGAGTATTATCTTACTTTCTGGAGCTCATGTATTGTAATGATTTGTTTGACCTTTGACTTGTTGCAATGAATACATGATTTTTATCAAGAAGAATCTAACGTTTGATAGGCCTTACTTTCATTCGTTTTTACTTTTAATCCTAACATGCACAAAAGAAGTAGGATTGTGAACATAGTCCAGTTTGTATTGCAGACCATATTGTTTAGTTTGTAGCTTTTCTGAATTACGTGTAGCAGAACTGTATGATTATAGCTTCGAATATATTGAAATATCGATGATTATGTTTGACAAAACTCATGGTATCCTCTGTTTGACAAGCAGGTTCATACTCCTGACTCAAGTAGATACTGGATTGCTAGTTCATATGAAGAGAGGTTCAGATCTGGTCTTGAACCTGAAAATGTTGACAAGGTAGGTATACTACCCTTGTGTTCATACACCCATGTACTGGGTAATTTAGCCTGATGCGACTTTATGCCTTATTCTTAATGACTTATACAAAATTATTGAAGAAGTTGTATTTCTCAGGAGTTCTTAAGGCTGTGGTTTAAGAACAGTTGCAATCCATATGAAGATGCAGTATGTTTTCGTTGTACTCAGCTGTTAAAAGTACTTTAAGAAATCGTAATGAACCAACACTAACAGTTTCGTTGATTCTGTCACTCTGAAATACTCAGGTTCTTCCAGAAGCTCCAGAAGAGCTGGTTTGTGAATTAGCTTGGCGGTATGTCTATTTATCTTCCTGCTAGCATTTTTCACTTCAGAACAATTTATACCTGTACTTTATTGCCTGTCCGAGAACAGAGCTAATAGCTCTGTTGGTTGAGCCTCCAATGGATAGGCTGCCTGCCCGGACTCAGACTCAGGTGCTCACGTGGTTGCGTGGGCACCTCCCTGAGTTGCCTTGGCTGCTGCAAATCACGCCGGGCACCGGGGTTCAGTGCTCCCCTAGCTTAGGGACAATTGTCAGGGGGCGTCTCTTCCTCTGTTTATAGCCTGTCCAGCCAGCAATTTTGTGTGCATCTATATTATGTGTACTTGAGACTAATGAAGCATGTTATTCTACTTTAGATGATTCATAATATGCTTGAATATCCACTGCAGGTACATCTTCCTATATGAAACAATCACAAATACAAAATTCGAAATCCCAGAAACACAGGTACGGGGTAGAAAGACTTTCTTGTGCTTCTTATTTTGCACATATGTAGTAGATATTTCATCGTTGTTGTGTCAAAAATGTAGGAACCGATTCACGAAAGGATTTCAAGAAACGTTGCAAAATCCTTACAGAATCTGTGATTCCTGTTTAAGAACCTCCAGAGGGAAATCCCGCTCGCTGATGCTAATAAGAGGTGCATTTCTGGTACCGATACAACTCCTGAGGATAGTAGCATGCGCTCATGCCATCATCTTTCCCGTGGAGATTGGCACGGCTGTTTGATGGAGCGGGCAAATGCCCATGCTCCCTGATGTAATAACATGGTAAAGGATTAATTGGAGCTAGTATTTGAGTTGGTGTGAGCAATTGATATGCTCCACCGTTAGCTTTATCCTGCTTGGAGCGTGACAGGAGAGGAACAGAGAAATACACTTCGACAATTAGCTTTATCCTGCTTGCGTAACGATGTAAAATGACAAAGCTCTCCGATACTTGAGTTGGCTCATCAGGGGTAGCTCGCCGCTGGCCTCACCAGAAGCAGTAAATCAGTTTGAAATCACATATTTGCGAAACCAGTCGTGCAGTTCACTGTGTTTTAGAATAATTGGACTGTAGTTTTTCCCGTGGAGACAAATTTCCAGGTCTCTGCAGGTCACGTATTAACCTACATCACTCGCAAAAAAAACCGTATTAACCTACATCACGCTCTGGTAAGGCCTTCTCTAACCAGCTTTCTCGTCGCTCTCCTTGGGTCCCGATCTCAGTATCTATAAATTATTTTATATTATTATACTACTAGTACTAACTTCCGGGGCGTCGGTGTGTGTCGAGTCCTTTGGGAAGAAGGCAACCATGACCCGGGATCCAACCGTTGGTTGACTTTCCCCGCTCCCTGATCTATAAAGGGACAAGGCCCCTTCATCTCTTCCCGCCGCAGCAGAGTGAGCTCGAACAATGGCAGAGAAGGGCGTGAAGGTGTTCGGTATGTGGGCCAGCCCGATGGCTGTCCGGGTGGAGTGGGCGCTCCGGCTGAAGGGCGTCGAGTACGAGTACATCGACGAGGATCTGGCCAACAAGAGCGAAGCGCTGCTCCGCTACAACCCGGTGACCAAGAAGATCCCGGTGCTCGTCCACGACGGCAAGCCGATCGCTGAGTCCACCGTCATCGTCGAGTACATCGACGAGACGTGGAAGGACGGCTACCCCATCATGCCGGCCGATCCCTACGAGCGGGCTCAGGCGAGGTTCTGGGCCAGGTTCGCCGAAGAGAAGGTACGCACATGATTCTGTGAGATAGAAGTAGTCCTAGTTGCAGCAGCCGATCTGATGGCAGAAATGGCTTTTGTCTACTCCAGTGCAACGCTGCTCTGTACCCAATCTTCGCCACGACCGGCGAGGCGCAGCGCAAGGTGGTGCAGGAGGCCCAGCAGTTGCTGAAGACGCTGCAGACGGAGCTGGAGGGGAAGAAGTTCTTCGGCGGCGACGCCGTGGGTTACCTCGACATCGTCGTCGGGTGGTACGCGCACTGGCTCCCGGTCATTGAGGAGGTGTCCGGCGCCAGCGTCGTCACCGAAGAGGAGCTGCCCCTGATGAAGGCCTGGTTCGACCGGTTCCTCGCCGTTGACGTGATCAAGGCGACCCTTCCCGACAGGGACAGGATGCTGGCGCTCAACAAGGCCCGTCGTGAGCAGCTTCTCTCCGCGTAGAGGACGGCTAAATCTAGCGCTATATGTTGCTGAAATAAGTGTTGCGCTTGCGCCTGTTGTAGCAGATGCTTGGAGCACCTACCTTTGTGATATGATGTTGTTGAACTGAAGTAAGGATTTTCAGACGTTGTATTGAAAAAGTAATGGGATGTTATCATGTATCCATATGGCTATGGCATCCTGAGATGATCAATATTTCATCAACTCCTAATGTTTCCTTTACTCAGACGATAGGACGATGTGTCCATGTGAGTGAAAGAGAACATTTACGGTGCACCATACTACTTAGAGAAAAGAAATGATATAAGTTAATCTGACCATCGTGGGTATTATTGTAATTGTCCTGGTAATTGAATCGTTATGGGAAAAAGAAAAAAAAATCAAAGGGATACGAGAGGCACCGCGGCGGCGGACGCGCCACGCCGCAGTCAATCAAGCGGTGACAAGGTCAACTAGCCTCCACCGACGCCCAGCAGTGCCGATCCATTTTCTTGGTCGTCGGCCGTCACGTCCCCTAATAACCAGGCAGCGTCCAGCCTGTTCGCCTTGCTGCTTTGCAGCAGCTGTTTTGCAGTAGCTACAGTGTTCCCGTTATTTCTTCAGCAGTCGCTATAGTAAAACGGCTGCATCGCAGCGAGGCGAACAGGCGTCGTTGTCCATCAGCGCCGCCATGGAGATGAAAAGAGGAGGTCCGTCCGCCCCCACAACCTTGTTTCCATTGGTATGTCTCAAATAGGTTCAAGATGGTTCAGTGATTATGGACTGGGTAATTCAATCATCAAGAATGGTTTCGTGGATGCCAGTTTCTTCGTGATGAACAGGCAGAGCACAGTTTGTGATGAACAGGCGCTCCATCATTGAGGACGAATTAAGAGATATTCAGGTGACTGAATTTCTGAATTGCTAAGTCATTGAGGATCAGCTGTTGCCTTCGTACTATGTGCATCTATACAGTTTATGCTTTCATTGAAAAGTTTCTTAAAATCGTGAATTTTTCTGATATACTCTGTTAGGTGAAACTTCTCCAATGCTCTCAAGCATTTCATTGTACAGTTTCATTTTGTTCATTCCGTCTATGTGCCATACATATTTAGTCACTTTGTTACAAAGACTAGTTTGTTCTGAGGCTTTTCCTTTAATGGAACTTCCTAGCTATTGACTAATGCTTGTGTGACCATGCATCTGCCAGCTGATATGAAATGCTATTACTTATATATTTTATTGTTGCCAAATGGTTAAAACTTGGTTCTATTATATCCTTCAGGTGAAATTTGCTGGACATTCTTGACTTCCTGATCGAAGAAGCCCAACGCAAGAGAGTTCGTCTCTTGAACTTAAATCTGCATGACAAGTTTGGTGGCATGATGAATCAGCTTGAGCTTATCAAGTCTCAACAAAAGGTCGCTACTCGAAGGATTCAGATTTTTCTTTTGAATTTGGCAGTAGCTAGGTCTCTAATCTTCATATTTGGTCGTTGTCTTGCTGGGCATGATGACAAATTGTGCCGACCTGTAAGAATTCCCTTTGCGTTCGTGATCTTACTGTAAAAAGTGGAGCTCAAGCTCGCCTTTCTCACATGTAGTACATGCAAGAGTACAAATAATTTGTTGGCTTTTCAGCTGGATCAGTGGGAATTGCTTTATTTGTTGATCATCTGACACGTACTGTATCTAATTCAGTTGTAGTGTTTTGCACCTGAAACCCAGAATCTTTCTTTCTGTCAGCTTGAAGGCTTCAATAAGTTTCTAGCAGTAAACCAAGGAGTTGATCTCCTCTCATGTTTGTTACTTGAGCAAAAATACATTTGATCGACGTGAGCCTGTGGTGTTTCTTCCTGTGGCAACAAGTGTGTTGTAACCCCAAGGGAATGAAACTGTACTAGGTCTGAACATGATTTCTTACAAAGAAACTATGGGAGACTTCCCTTTCGTCAAATGAACTGATTGGCAGTTTGTATGCCAAATGAACTAATTTGTAGGTTTCCAGCGAGACTCAAATCGAATCACACTAGGCAGACAGTTTTCCAGCCGTAAATGAACATGATTACAAGGATCCCCGCTCGCCGCCGCCATCGCATGAACCAGCACGACGATCGAAGGGATGGCGGACTCCACTCGTAAACGGGCGTTAGAGCTTTTTGAGCGAGCGAGCGAAGCCTTCCTGGAGCTTCCCCCTTCCCTCACCCGAGAATTGCAGACAGCAACAGCCGCCGTAGCCGAGCCGCTCCGAGCCCATAGCCAGGCCGCGCGAACCGCCGTCAATAGGGTTCCGCCAAGGACATCGCACCCATGGATCCCCGTTCGCCGCTGCTGCTGCCGCCGAGCCAACCACCACCACGTCGACTCGCCGCTGCAAAAACGAGAGAGAGATGAAAATAAGAAAGGAATCGAGTCATCTGCTATTATTTTGTCATGTTAGATCGATGAAATCACGGACCTGTCATTATTTTACTTTAAAATCACGGACCCTTTATACCTTTATACCACTTTTGTTTTTTGAATGCAACCGCTTTAAAATACTACCATATCATTTTGGAGACTTCGGAGTAGTATGAAGTATATCTTTTTTTTTTTTTAGAAATTACACAGTACAACTCAGACACTCACAACGTATGTACACTCACCTTTATGAACGCACATACGCAAACTCTACCTCTATGAGCATCTTCGAAGACTGAGCCAGCAAATTTTCTAAATTCCCGAAGTCACCACTGGCGCCTCGCTGTCGACGGCCACGTCGCCTACCGCTGAAAGCACAAATGCCGTTAAATCCTAGAAAATTCGCTCCCACCGAGAGTCGAACCCAGGACCTCAAAAGACATCTAAACGGTTAGATTAAAGGAAATGGACGGCCCATATTGATTTTGGAGCACCGTAAATGTTATCGAGTGAAAATGGCACAGAATTTTCATTTTCTACGTGGGCCTGATTTTCAAGTATGGCCCGATCGAGCTTAAGCAGTGGGCACGCAGTCTATCTGGGCCCAATCCGGGTGTGATGGGCACTCCGGCACAATCCTCCGGTGACTCTGTGACGGTCCATTTCAGAAAGCCGATAGATCGCCGCCGTCATCGCCGATGAGCTGTGGAGGGCTGGTCAAACCCCTTTGAGCATGCTTAGGCGATGTTCTGGACCTAGGTTCGCCGACGAGAAAGCGATGTTGATGCACAAGTTGTGAAGTTTCAACATTAAGCTATCGAGATCTTCGCGTAGAGCACGATTACTTTCAGTTACTTTTCACCGACACCATAGCCTGTATATATGTCTGAAGAAGTGCTGCAGTTACCCGTTATGCAGCACTCTCTGGAACGATCCATGTCACTTTAATTAGAAGGATACATCATACATAATGCTGTACTGCATGATACATACATGTACGGATGTACCACACTTTGATGTTGCCTACTTGTTTCCTCTAGGACAAACAAGATGGCGCACACTGCAGACATGTGCGGACGCCCATCTTACGGGTCCAGGTGCGCCGCGTCTGGGGCCTTGTCGGACTGGTGACGTTGCGCCTTGGATGTCTGGACCTCGCCGTAGAAGTAGGAGATGAAGCCCCAGAGCGCGAGCGCGAGGGCGATGCCTTTTGCGCCGTTGAACGGCTCATGGAAGAGCATGACGGCGAGCACCTCGGTGATCGGGATGAGCACGGTCATGATGACGCCGGCGAGCAGCGCCGAGCCGAAGTAGATGGCGCCGATGGTGCCGAGGAAGAAGAACTGGTACACGACGACCGACCCGCCCAGCAGCAGGTAGTACCCGGACTGGCCGAGCCCGAACTCCCGCGCCTCTCTTGGGATCGCCTGCATATTTTAAATCAGTCAGATGATAAGCTTATCACTATTTTGGCGGCGCTGGTAGTGACCTCTTCACACGGCTCACAACGAAAGTCCCGGCGATAGTGATAGTGACATAACTCGCTGTACAACGACGACTGGAGTTGTGTTTTTTCAAGAAACGTCTATGCTTAATACTAGTTCTACACTCATAGTCACACTGTTCGAGAAAGAATATCCGGACACAACTTGTTCGTCAAACCAAACAGGAAACATGGACCCATGCATGCATTGACTATTTCGTAACCTTTTCTAGATGTATATCTGCTGTTGTTAATCGGGCATTGATTAATTATGCCACTGTTTGAGTGTCTATCTTTCAAAAACGTGTTCTGAAAATATCTCTTCGAAAAGCGTTCAATGCAAATCTTGCACGAACTCAACTTCGTGTAGGATCTGCGGATAAAATAGAGTCGAATTGCTAAGTGGCCCAGTAGTTTACAATATCTTGTGTAATTTGTCGATTTCCTTTTACTGGTAGTCTACTGATGAGATCACAAAGGATGGCAGAAAGGAACTCCACTCGTGTACTTCATTGAAAACAAGGAACCACATCTTGAGTAATGTTACCTGCCAAGACCCGGTTCCTAGAACTATTTAAAATGCATGAATTCACATAATCCTGCATAATATAAGGAAAGTCCTCTATTAAAGAAGTTTTTTTTTTTGTTGAAATTAGTGATCCTAAAATGACTTGTTTTTCCACAAAGAAATTGTTCGAAATTTTGGCCCTAATGTATGGTTCCCAGAGCCCAGCTGATTCATGGTTCTGCTATTATTGGCCTGCAAACCGAAGCAAAATACTTGGTAGCGCCTAAACTAGAAGTGGTTGGTAACCAATTATGGAAACACCGAGAGAAATCTTGCACAAGATCTAATTGGCACTAGGGACAAGCACAGTTGCATTGGGCTTGGCCATGAAAAACGTTAGTCCTTTCAAGAATTTGTGCTTGGTCACTTGTCGAGATGTGACTTTTGGGGGCATACCAACTGGATATGGGATGAAGAATTTGTGCTTGATCACTGTCGAGAGGTGACTTTTGGGGGCCAACTGGATATGGGATCTACATGAAACAAGACACAAGGAACTGGGTCTTTAGTAGGCCTAGTCTTTAGTGATGGCCAGATACCGTCAACAGCATGGGAAAAACTGTCAGAGAGGCTATAATTCTATTTTCCTGTTAGTGTAGACAAGGATTTGGGTTGCAACGTATGGGGGGAAGGCAGAGCAGCCATGCCTGTACGTCCGGCAGCGCTACGCGAATCCGGGGCCCGGGGGTCGTAGCGCAGTCGTGCCTGTTGTACGAAGCCGGGCCCGGGAGTGGTAGCCACAGCACAGAAAGTTGCATTATTGACAAGAGAAGAAAACTTACGTGGAAATCGTTGTTGACAAGCATGCCGACGGCGCTGAACGCCGTGGCGCCGAGCCCGATGACGAGCTGCATCTCTATGACGAGCGGGTAGTCCACGGCGGCGGCGCCGGCGCGGGCCGCGTGGCGCGCCTGGCTGAGCTCCATGGCGGGGAGCATGAGGCCGAACAGCGCGGCGGCGCCCAGCGTCATGGCGAACCCGGCGCCGTACTGCGCCCGGGACACCCCCGCGGGCCGGTCGCCGCCGGCGTTCATCCCGAGCATCGCGGCGCCGACGCTGAGCAGCACCAGGGCGTTCACGGAGAAGGCCGTGAACCGCTGCCGCACCAGCAGCAGCGCGAACCCGGCCGTGAACGCCAGCTGCGTGGAGATGAGGATGGAGGAGGTGGACACGGGCAGGTAGGCGAGGCCGTAGGCGTAGAGGAGGTCGTCGAGGCCCATCAGGACGCCGATGGCGGCCGACGACGCCAGGAGCCGCGGTGACATGAGGAAGAAGCGCGTGCTGGTGCTGGGCTTCGTGGAGGACGCGTTGCCGTTGTCGACGCTGTCGCAGCGGCGGCGGCGGCGGAAGGAGAAGTAGAGCGGCACGAGCAGGAGCGGGAAGCCGGCCGTCTGGACGAAGCTGGAGAACCACTTACGGGCGCCGCCGTAGAGGAAGTAAGCGCGGAGGCAGAGCGGGCCGCCGGCCGTGCCGATCACCATGAGGATGAAGTTGACGATGAGAAGCGGGTTGCGGAGCGGCCTGGTGACCGCGCTCTGGCCGAGCTGCCCGGCGTCACCGTCCTTGCATGGCTGCTGCGCTCGTTGCTGTGCTGGTGTTTCCACCTCCATGAGGCGTGGGCGCGCGTATGCAGCGGTGACCTTGAGTTGCCTGAGTGTAGTGTGCAAGGAACAGCAGCCAGCCACTGCCAGAACGGAATCTGGAGGCTGGATTTATATACCAGCGAGATGTGCCCGCAAGGGACGGTTGCCTTTTTCCAGGTTCACAATTTTCTGCGCCGGGATAGAGTGGTGCGTGTACAGGAATCAGTTTATGATTCTTTCTTTTATGAGCTACTACTAGTACAAGTTAAAGCATTGTGGTGTACAGGAATAAACTTTATCATCTTTCTTTTTCTAAAATTTTAGACCAAGGAAAATTCCTGGTGTCTCCTTTTAATGAAATACTGGTCACAAACTATTCATAGCTCAAAAGGTCAACATACTCTGTGTTATGCGTGGAACTCCCAAAAACCATCACATGCATACTTGTTCATTCAGAGCTTATTCAGTGCTGAAAGATACCTAGTAAAAGAGGTAAAAAGAAGCAGAAGTCCGTTGAAAGCTCATTTCCCTCGACTCATGTTCATCTTCTGTCTTCTTCACTGCAGTGCTGAAGTCACATCTTCACTTTTATTTGGGCCGCCACCTTTCACGTCCTAGCCTCTTCTGTGTGAATCCAATGCCATGACTAATCTTCTTCTAGTCTTTAAACCATCGTTAAAAAAAAAAAACTGCCCAGATAGGCATTGGATCATTGAGCTGAACTTCTCAAACACAATAATGTTCCCTGTTGTCCGAATTGACCAGCACAAAGCTGCCAGCCAGCACACTGATGTGTTTGGTTGGGTTTTTTTTGGCTTTGGCTTTCTAAAAAAGCCAAAAGCCCAACCAAACGGGTTGGCTGTCAAAAAAAGTCACAGGCAAAAGCAGCTTTTGTCTAGTTCATTTCTGAAAGCAGGTAGGAAGGTGCTTTTTTAGGCTTTGGCTTTCACAAGTATGAAGAAATTACCTATATACATGTATACATACATACATACATATGTACACATATACATATGAATATTTATAATATGCATAAAATATTTATAATATTTATATATACATAAAATATTTATAATATTAACATATATATGTGTATGTACATATAGTATTTGTAAAACATACATATACATTTACACATGTAGGTATAAATATTATATAAAAATGTACATATTTATTTATAATATTTATATAGACAAATATTTATAATATATACATATATATGTATATGTACATATAATATTTATAAAACATACATATACATTATGTATGTATATATAAATATTATATACAAGTGTGTACATTTATATACATATGAATATGTTATATATGTGTGTGTATATACATACATATACATATACATATACATATACATATACATATACATGACATGTAGTCAGTTTCCAAAAAGCCACAGCTGTTTCACCAAACGGCTTTTAACTTTCTCATAGCTTAAATCCCACAGCAGCTTTTTTCACAGCTCACAGGCCACAGCAGCTTTTTTGACAGCCACAGCCCAACCAAACACACCCTGAATCTGTTCATCTGCTGGTAAATTTGCAGGAGTCCATGTTAGATTATCTTGGCTTAGTTTTTCTGCCAACACAAGTACTCAAACCTCTGCAAATGCTAGATGCTATATTGTGCACATACTAGTTCCTTGATCACTTGTCTCTTGCAAAGGATTGCATTCCAAGGGATCTGCCGCATTGTTTTGTTCATTGACTTCAATTTTCTGGGGATCTGGTTCTTCGAGTTTTTTTTCTTTTAATATTGCATGGGTAGGTTGCTTGAAAACACTTCATGGGTTTGAGCATCTGGTAGTGTCCTTGTGAGGGCATCCAACACTCTCTTACTGTTACTTCTTTGAGTTTAACTGTGTTATAAAGCTTTGGATATTTGATGGCTTGGGATTTTTCACGGTTCCAATTAATTAACTTCCCAGAAACGAATTTTTGTTTCGTTCCCCAAGCTCAATCTGCAACCTTCTTGTATATGAGTTTGATTTCATAATATGGACTTTTCTTTCAAATATTTTGCTTCCACCAATTTAATCCACACCTGTCACGTTCATGCTTTTGAACAACCACTTTCCCAGTAAGCATAGTTTTTTTTCCCAAATTGTTTTTGGCCTAGGCCTCCTCGACCTTTTGGCAAACACACCCATATGTCATTTGACCAGGTGGTATTTCTTCTTACATGCTCCTTCCTGCCATAAGAATCTTGCTTTTATTTTCTTTACCTCCCTGCCATATATGTCGGAATTGTAGAAACGTATGAGTCTACCAAAAAATCATTATCCTTCCATTGTTGAGCATCTGTTCTCTCTCCAACCATCGAATATCTTTGAGCCTTGCTATAGGTCCGACCGTTTTCCGACTGTGCAAAACAAATGACGGCGTTTGGTGCTAGTATGTAGTATCCTCTCAGGATTAGGAAAGAGCAATACAGATCACGTCACATTAGTCATATTGCCGTTCAGTCGGTACAGTGTCGGTCAAAAGCAGTCGGTTCTGTAGCATTTCTCAATATCTTTCTGCTTTTACATTTTGGAAATTGCAATTCAGAATTTCAGATACCCTTGGTGAATATCCTTATACTGCAATCAAACATGTGTACGTACATGCTACCTTTTTCATTGACCTCTCCCAAGTACATGACATCACTCACAGACACTGGCGGAGCCACATCAGCCCCAGCCCCGCCCCCCCCCCCCCCCCCCCCCCCCCCCCCCCCCCCCCCCACCCTGGTGCTGGAAAAAATGTGAAGATGCGATGTACTGCTATTCTGTCCATCTGATGAACGAAGTGACAAATACAATATGAGGGAGAGGGAGCAAAAGGACTAGTGCCTAAGCCTAAAAAATTGAAGAAAACAACGCAAGGAACCATTTGTGATTTCCTTGCTCCTTCTTTGTCAGTTTGTTTCATTTCTAGCAGCAGGAGCTGCTTGCTTAACTTCTTGTCAAAACGCTTGCTGGTGCTAGGTTCAGAGAAGCCAAGTGTCTTGCATGGATCTGTACACTACTTGCTCAACCTTTCAACTCTTGCCCAGCCCAGTATCGCAATTCTAACCTGGCTACGTCGTTGTTCACGCTCATCCAACATGTCAACGGCAATTTTGGTGCTTCAACAGACTCTAGTACTCTGCGGTTGCCGGCCTTCGGAATTTCTGAACTGCCATCACCAAGTCTGAGTGCCTAATCTTTTTTTTTTTTTGAAATAGGACAGGAGCACTGCCATTCATTAAGAAAGGAGTGATAAAGAGTACATGGACTAACCCAGCATTAGAGCTAGGCCCGGACTTGGTCATCACCAAATCCGAGAAAGAAGACAACTAAAGAAATTAAACCAGAAGGCAGAACTTGAGCTGATGGTAGCTGATGAACTTCGAACTGATTAAAGCATTAACAACTAAGGATTTCTTGGCCCTCCCTTTGATTTGCTCCTGGCTCCGCCACTGCTCACTGAAATTGATTTTAAGCCCGGTTAGCTGGTCATAAGTGCAAAGCACATTTTAACTATTCTTGTCAAGTCATATTTGAAAATGCTACAAATTGTACCATCTACATGCCATAGAGTGCCTTATGATATTTCTTTGACTGATTTCCTCAAAACATTATCTTGCTTGACCAGCTCCTGTGTTCCCCAAATATCTTCCAAGTACAGGCTTCTTGTTTTTAGCATTGATTGGCAGAAAGATACATAGGTCATGTCATCGGTCAGCTCAAGATCCGGAGAATTCAGCAACGTCTGCGCGGTGGCATTGGGCCATCTTGGACTCATCGACGCGTTGCTCGGCTCGTGATGCCTCGCTACATCATAAACGTCACGTCGACCGGCCCGACTCAATAGCCATGTCCGCAGCGCGTTAGCGTCCGCGAAACGCGGCCCATTGCCCCTACTAGTAACACCAACTCTTCCCCGCAAAGCGTTCGATCATCCGTTCATACATCGTTCAACTATGGCGTCACGTTCGTTCAGGCCGCTGGCAGCGCTAGAGGAGAGCCGGCGGATTCATGGAGAACGGAAGTGGCCTGACATATGTACAAGCTTTAGCTATGAGCAACTGACCCCGGAATTTGCGGCGCGGCATATCTCTTCCAGTGCTCATCATGGACCTGCAACGGATCACTGCTGTAATGAGGACGAAAACGGTCATAGAAACAGATTTGGTTTCTGTTTAGAATTTCAGGTGCTCTCCCGACTGGGTAATTAAAAGACACAACACCACCTGGCGACGACTCGGGAATTGTTCGTATGTGTCACTGGCATGATGCTTCCATGCAGCGTATATGCGGTACACTATTGCCCACTGAAATAGTAAGCTGAACTGAAGACCATTCCACAGTTGCAGCTTACGACTGACGGCTCCACCCACACAGCCACGGGCACATCATAATACAAATACAATCATACAATCGGTCATTGTCCCATCCAAAGGATCAAAGCATACGACCCGGTAGGCCCTTTTGGGAGCGAGAGAGAAGATAATCCATGGATAAATCATGAGGCCTGGGCCGCCGCGGCTTCCATCTTCTTCTTGGCCTTGGCCTCGCTCCACTCGCCGTAGGAGTAGGACGCGAGACCCCAGAGCGATAGCACGAGCGCGACACCCTTCTCGCTGCTGAACTTCTCGTGCAGGAAGATGACGGCGGCCACCTCCGTGACGGGGATGAACACCGCGATGAGGATGCCCGCCAGCAGCGTGTGCACGCAGAAGATGACGCCCACCGCGCCCAGGAAGAAGAACTGCCACAGCACGGCCGACGATACCAGCACCGTGTAGTACCGGGCCTCACCCAGCTCGAAGTTACGCGCCTCTCTCGGGATCGCCTGCATCAACAGCGCAGTTCGCGTGAGCTCAAACAACGTTTACCGATGTTTCAGTAATCAGTACAGAACATAGAAAATCGCTGCCTGAATGTGCAAGGCTTACTTGCCGTGTGCATATAGAAACATAAAACTATGACATGAAGATAGAACGTGGCAAAGCCGCTGAACACTTTTTCCCTTCCTTTGTAAAATATCTGCCACATGCCGACTTAGCGGTGTACTTGGTGACTTAGTTTCTCCTCTTTCTTTTTTTTTTCCGCAAAAGAAGAAAAAGGAACTTGGTGACCACATACAAGCTTTACACAATTACACTAGATACTTTGCTACTGTCAGTGTGCCCATATACTGGTTTATCCTAGGAAGACGCAAAGCTTGAACTAGGTAGTGCGGTGGCTGGTGAAGTGATTCCATCTGTTATCCAGGAAACAACTCTCGGTGATCAGAGCGCAATCTTCTTTTTTTTAACCCCATTTCAAAAGGGCTGCAACCAGAACAGAGTTGCCCCGCGTTGCTCTTGCTTTTACATCACCCTCGTCACCTTTCGCTAATGGCGCTACTCGTCTCCTGATGTAGGTGTGTCTCTACCTCCTAGTGCGTGCTGGTACACCATCCTTTCATATGGCGACTCGCGATTAGTGGTGGTGGAGCACATGCTCACCTACCAGAGGCACTATGCAGGAGTTACAGGATAAGCACTGTGGAATTCGGTAGGGACTACAGTGTGCAGACTGCCCCGGGTTTGGGGAGGCAGAGACGGCACTGCCCACTTCGCGTCGTTTTCAATTGTGAAAGTGTATCTTGTTTCCATTTGTAAGGTTCTGCTAGAAACAAATGATTCGCATAAGTGCCCTTTTGAATGGCACCTCAGATAATTGGGCAATGGGAAGAATGGCACCTCAGATAGTTGTCATAATTGTTTCCATTTATAAGGTTCTGCTAGAAACAAATGATTCGCATAAGTGCCCTTTTGAATGGCACCTCAGATAATTGGCATAATTGTTTCCATTTATAAGGTTATGCTAGAAAACAAATGATTCGCATAAGTGCCCTTTTGAATGGCACCTCAGTTTTAAGGTTCTGCTAGAAACAAATGATTCGCATAGTTAGCCATGTCTGCAATGAGAGGTCGGGAACAATGGCAGCACTAATTTAATTAGGATGCTCATGATCGTCACTACACCACCAACAAGCCAGTCAGGTACGAACTCCTTGGTACTCCATTTCATTACATGCAATTGAGGAGCTTTGCATACTGTCCGCTCGGCTCTTTCAGAACTGAAAGTCTGAAGCCTTCACTGAAATCCTACTACTTCTAAGCAGTTTGACTTGTACACCCTACACGTGTACTCCCTCGGTTTGTTTTTTCACATGCGAATTGGAGTAACCAGCATCATATATTAAAAATGTGTGTGTGGGGGGGGGGGGGAGTAGAGATCATATGATGACTATCAATAGAGAAAGAGCGATCAGCAGAGAAAGAAGCTAGCTGAAGAGACCGTTGGACATGACGATCAAAAGGGTGGATGAATTCCTTATCGTTGAGCTATGATCTTTGTCCCAGTCTTATCGTCCACAGGATCCATCACTAATTGATTCCTCTGGTTTAAAATGGACAGCTCCACGTCCTTTTCTCTCTGTTTTTTTTGAACATTTTAAAATGAATATGTGAGGAAATTACACACTTGACTAGGACTTGACAGGCTCTCACACAAAGAGCCGCTGGTGTAAGAGCCACGCTCTCTACGGATTGCCACCCATGTCACTACATGCAAATTTGTGTCTTGATTGAATGAAAGAACGGGCCAGGTCCAATCATTTCGTAGTTCGGAAAATGAGTGTTGATGGCGACATAGGAATCCTTACTGCAAATCTGGGGTTTGTATTGTTGCCGTTAGCACGTTGCTAACCACCTCATCGCCAGCGTATATTCTTCCGTCTGTTTGTGACTGAGGAAGTCCAACAATTCTAGTACTCTGCTCAACAAAATCTCAGGTTTCTGCTATGTGCTATGTTTTTTTCGGGGGCTATGTGTTGTGTTTAGGCTGGAGGCATGAATCTCACATGAGCTTGTCCATTAAATTTCGTCCATAGTAGGAAACAATATGCAATTGCTAAATACTCGTTCCGAACCGGACCTAAATCATTGCAAATAAACATCTGCATAGTTTGGATGTTTGTTGCTATCGTTTCGTTGGAACTCGGAACTAGTGGGAAGTAGGAATCGGTGAAGTAAAGGCGACACGTGGGGCACGCACCTGGAAGTCCTTGTTGACGATCATGCCGACGGTGCAGAACGCGGTGGCGAAGAACCCCATGACCAGCTGCATCTCCATCACCAGCGCGTACGTCACGGCGCGGCCGCCGCCGGCCGCGCGCTTGTACGCGAGCTCTACGAGCGGCAGGACGAGCCCGTACAGCGCGGCGGCGCCAAGGGTGAGGGCGAAGCCGAGCCAGTACTGCCCTCTGGTGACCCCGGCGGGTCGGTCGGAGGAGACGTGCAGCCCCAGCACCACGGCGCCAACGGTCAGCAGCGCCACGGCGTTCACGGACGCCGCCGTGAGGCGCTGCCGCACGATGAGGAACGCGAAGAACACCGTGAAGGCGAGCTGCGTCGAGATGAGGATCGCCGACGTGGACACGGGGAGGTAGGCGAGGCCGTAGGCGTAGATGAAGTCGTCGGCGCCCGTGGCGAGCCCCAGCCCCGCGGCGGCCAGCAGGATGCGCGGCGGCGTGAGGAGGACGGGGGCGCCCCAGCCGTGGCGCGCGCGGCGGGCGGCGTAGGACGCCGCCACGGGGACGAGCAGCAGCGGCCAGCCGCCGGTCTCGAGCCACGCGGAGAGCCACTGCCGGTGGCCGCCCTTGCTGAAGTAGAGGCGGCTCAGGAGCGGCCCGCCCGTGGCGCCCAGCGCCAGCATCCCGCAGTTGAGCAAAACCAGGAGGCGGTGCATCGTCTTGTTCCGCGCCAGCACCGAGTCCTTGCGCGCTTCCACGTCCATGGCGGTGAGCGAGATGCACACGAGTGTTGCTGGCGTCCGTCCACCACTCTACCTGGTAGGTTTTGGAATCTAGCGCTAATCGCTTTGGATACAACGGTGACGCCGGCGGCGGATGATGTATCGTCACGCTTTCGGCGCACACAAGCGTATTTATGGTTGGAGATTTTACAGAGCAAGCACAGGATCATTATTTTATTCTGTTACAAATTGTTTATGTGTGTGATGATTGACTGGATTCCTTTTTCTTCTTCAAAATTTCAAAATTTATAGCACAGCAGTATTAGATTTGGATCCAACAAAGAAATGTCTTGTCCTGTCCCTAGCCGGCTACCCTAATGTCATTAAGTATATCTGGGCACACCCTGGAGTACCTAAAAAAAAAGAAACAAAAAAAATCTAATCGATCCAATGCGATAAGAAAGAGAGGGCACACACAGTCAAAATAGTGTCCTACGAACTTTTAGCCCACGGCGGAGGCAGCGATGAGGCCGATTTTGGGGTCGTCGCGTAAAAGGACAGTGAATTTTGATAGGCAGAATATAATTCCTGCAGCCGCCGGAAACGGCATGGCAAGTCATCATCAGGTGTTAATATTAGTTTAGCACTGATTCATATTCACTATGAGTGATCGCCTGCCCATCATTTATTAGAACCGTACATGTGATACGCGACCGCGTGTCTCTCTCTCCTTCCCCTCCCCGCCAGCCACGTGTCCCTGTTCCAATATCCCGTCGTCTTCCTCGTTGATTGTCCACCGCCTCCACCGCCCCGACTCCGTCGTTGTCTCCGGCCTGCTCACACACACACACTGCCGACGGACTAAATTCTCCGGTCACGCTCCCACCCCATGGCTCCGAGGCGCCACTGTCGCCTCACCCCCCTCCCCTCCCAGAACCCTCCTCTGTGCCCCGCAAAAATGGAGACGTCGAAGCCCTCGATCCTAACTCCACACACCCTGCACTCTACCACTTGTCATTGTTTCTCTTCTCCCTACACCACCTCAGGTCCCCAGCAACCCAAACATCCTTACCACGCCGGTGATAACCACCTCTAGCGACGCTTGCCATCGTGTCGTGCGCACCGCCCGCACCCACCTGCACTCCGCCACCGCCATTGTCTCTCCCTGCGCCAACCGCTCCTTATCCCTTCTTAACAGGCCGGCCCACACTACCATGAGTGTTGCTGGTCCCTGCGTCCATGCGCTCCCATGAGTGTTGCTGGCGTCCTTCCACCGCTCTATCTAGTAGGTTTGGACGCTTTGGAGTTGAATACAACGGTGATTTATGATATTCGGGTATAGTGATTTACGATATTTTGACACGTGATTTACTACATTTTTATCACAAATTTGCATCCCACATGTGTCCTACAACACGATAAATTTATCGTAAAAGTGAAGTGCCAGCCGGCTAAAAAACATCCTCACTCATGGAGGCTATTATTTAATATACAATTAATGTTAGTAACCAGAATTTAAGGTAATCTTCGGATGGGGACATTAAAAATACTTTCTCTTTGTCAAAATACAAGCATTTCTAGGTTGGGTCAAAGTCGATCTCTTTTGACTTTTTTTTTGCGGGGAGATCTCTTTTGACTTTGATTATCAATAACAAAAAAAATCATAGTGTGTTTGACTATATATAGCTAATTAATGTTGTTAGATTCATTGTGAAACCAACTATCATAATATACAACACTTTAGATTTAAAATATTTTATTTTTATAAACATTGATAGATAAAGTTAGAAATGTTTGACTTTCGATAAATTAAAAAATGCTTATATTTTGAAACGCACATAGTACACCAATTTGCAACGGCTCCAACACGTCGCGAATGGTTCGTATGTGTCACTAGCATGATGCTTCCATGCACCATGCTGTACACTATTGCCTAATGATCGGACTGAGTCGAACTGAAGAAGACCATTCCACAGTTTCGGCTACGACAGGCGACTCCACCCAGGAACAACATAAGATACAGTCGGACATCATCTCATCCCAAGGGATCAAAGCATACGATTCTGTAGGCCCTCCTTGGGAGAGATAGAGAAGAGAATCATGGACCGATCACGAGGCCTGGGCTGCGGCAGCTTCCATCTTCTTCTTGGCCTTGGCCTCGCTCCACTCGCCATAGGAGTAGGACGCGAGGCCCCAGAGCGAGAGCACGAGTGCGACACCCTTCTCTTTGCTGAAACGCTCATGCAGGAAGATGACGGCGGCCACCTCCGTGACGGGGATGGACACAGCGATGAGGATGCCCGCCAGCAGCGTGTGCACGCAGAAGATAACGCCCACGGCCCCCAGGAAGAAGAACTGCCACAGCACGCCCGCCCACACCAGCACCGTGTAGTACCTGGCCTCACCCAGCTCGAAGTGACTCGCCTCCCGCGGGATTGCCTGAAACAACAACAACAACAACGCAGTTATTTGCGAGAGCTCAAACAAAGCTTTATCCTAGGAAGACACAAAGCTTGAACTAGGAAGTGCGATGGCTGGTGAAGTGATTCCATCTGTTGTGCAGAAAACAACCCTCGGTGATCAGAGCACAATCATTTTTTCCCCATTTCAAAAGGATGGCAACCAGAACACATTTGCTCCGTATTGCTCTTGCTTTTACACCATCTTTTGCTAATACGCTACTCGGTTCCTGACGAAGGGATCCCTGCCAAGGTGCCACTCCTATTGCTGGTACACCATCCTTTCATATTGCGACTCACGGTTAGTGGTGGCGGAGCACATGCTCACCTGCTAGATACATTATGCAACAGGATAAGCACTGTGTAATTCGGTAGGGACTACTCTGTGCAGACTGCCCGGGCTTTGGGGAGGCAGAGACGGCACTGCCCACTTCGCGTCCTTTTCATTTGAGAAAGTGTACAATATTGTTTCCATTTATAAGGTTCCACTCCTACTCCCTCCGGTTCTATTGGATAGCGCCTCACATAATTGGGAAATGGGAAGAATAAAGCCGTGACGGAAATGAGAGGTCGGGAACAATTGCAGCACTAATAATTTAGTTAGGAAGCTCATGATCGCTCGTCACCACTCCACCAAGAAGCCAGTCAGCTACGAACTTCTTGGCTCAAACCTTTATACTCTTTCTAACTTCTAAGCAGTTTTAGTTGTACACCGTACCCTACGCATGTACTCCCTCCGTTTTTTATCCACTTGTGAATTGGAGTGACCAGCATCATATATTCTCCTCATGTTGCTGCGGGTGTTTTCGAAGTATTGGAAAAGGATTAACACTTATTGACTTTAAATATCGACATGGCATTGAATATATTAATTTTTGAAACTTTAACAGAAGAATGTTTTCATGTAACACGGACACTTCCTTTCAGATAGAAGGTACAATTTGGACTAAATGAAAAGAAGAAAGTGCAGAAATAAAACAAGAAAACTATGAATACCTTAGTACCTATTGGATTTCATGTTTCATAACATGAATATATAAAAACACAAGAATATTGGATCATCTTCTCTCCAAATGGGTAGGCAGCAGTAGATGGCAAAGGGACTTCCTAATGCTTATGCAGGGTCTCATATGTTAGTAAATAGTAGATTCCCCGGAAATGTTACATAAGAGAGGAGAAAGGAATTATGCTAACAGATCTGACATGTAACTTAAAAACAAATAAAAAGAGAAAAATTATTTGACAAACACAACTTCAAAGAGATCTGGATTAGAGATACTTGGGTGGAGACTTAAAAAGGTTAAGGCCTTGTTTGGATACAAAGTATTTTTGATGTTTTGTAAGAATAATAGTTTTGCAAAATACTTTGGTTTTAAGAGGCTTGGAGGTGTTTGGATGTAACAAGTTTTGCAGTTTTAAAAACCATGGTGTTGCTAAAAGTGCAACCACTTTGGAGTTTTACAAACTGCACTCTTGACCTATTTTTTCTAAACCGTGGTGTCGTAGCCCTAGTTTCCAGATATTCCAAAAAGATATTTAAATAGTTTCCTGAAGACTTGTATTGCGCGGCAAAGTCTTAAAGATAGGTTCCGATCTCCTTACTAAATATGGGAGAAGTAAATTGTAACAGAGCAGGACTCTGATAGGCGGTAACTGGTCTATAAATATTCATGTAATCCCCCGATGAGGAGGTATCTAACACCTCTCACAACCCTAACGCGAAGGTTGTCACATTATACAAGATCCACACTGGACGTAGGGTTATTATCCTTCGGAAGGCCTGAATCAGTATAAACCCTATGTGTGCTCTAGATCGATCTATGTTCATACGTTGCTCCCACGATCTAAATATCTGCCGAACATGCACCCTGTTCAATCGGGTGATGACACATGGTTTTACTTGGCTCTGGCTTCTAAAACCATGGTTTCTCAATACTTTGGTTTTGAAAAACTAAAACACCCAAACATGCCCTAATTTCCAATTGCTAGTTGCTTGGTTACTCATGCTTATGGTGACTTTTGATGGCCGCAAGTATGCGAATGGCATCTGGAGACAATGGATGAGAAAGGGAAGGTAGATTGATCAAGAATTGAGATAGAAGATGAGGAACATAAGATAGCAAACAGGAGGCAATGGCCTTTTGATTGCACAATGCACCGTTGTTTGGAGGCTTGATGACTTCCAATTATCTATGTGAAGTACCGACACTCAGACATATACAGTGGCTGGAAGAAGAAATGTTCGCAGGAAGAAGCAAAGACACCGGTTATGGGTAGGCGAAAAATTAGCCATATAATCAATGCAAAAATTTTCATAGTAGAGTAGAAGTATGGTGAAATAGATCGAGTTGCAAGTAATTCAGTTTGTGGGTACTGAATTATGTGGAAGAATGGACAGAGATGATCGAATGGGGACGTACCATCCAACCAATATAGTTTTGTAGATGATGTGGCTTAACGTCGTTGTAAAAAAATAAGAGTTAATAACTTTTAGTGAGTTGTATTTATATAAGATATATAAATATAGATTTGGGGAAGTAGAGCTGGTATGATGACTATCAGCTGATGGGCAGATAAAGAGCAGCTAACTGATGAGATCGTTGGACATGACCATCAAGGGTGGATGAATTCAGAAGAATACCTATCCTTTCAGCTATGATTGATCTTTGTCGCAGTCTCATCGCACACAGGATCCATCAACAATTAACATAATTAATTCCTCTGCATTAAAATGGACAGCTCCACGTCCTTTTCTCTCTCTGTTTTTTTGATCATTTATATAACTAAATTTACGTGAGGAGATTAAACGCTTGATTGGGGCTTGACAGGCTCTCTCACACACATAGCCGCTGGTGTAAGGGCCACGCTTTGCACGTGGTGCCACTTGCCATCTATTACACTGCATGCATTAATTTTATGCATTGAACGAAAGAATGGGCCACACATGCCCAATCCTTTCGTAATTGAAGAGTTGGTGGTGACATGGGATGGGAATACTATGCAAATCCGAGGTTTGCGGTTAGCACGTTAGGTCCTGTTTGGATTCAAATAATTATTGTTAGTTGATTAATTTTAGTTTATAGAAGATCTAAATATGAGGGTGTACTAGGAAACTAATTTTTAATCAACTAAGAGACTAATAGTAATTCTGATCGAAAAGGGTGTTTCCAAAAGATCACATGTGGGATTATGGCAGGAACAAGAGCCTTTAGATCATGATCAGACGGGTGAAATTGCATGTTTGCACCATTGCACTCAATTTCCATTTGCGCTGAAATCCCCCCCCCCCCCCCCCCCCCCCCCCCCCCGCGATAATGCGGGCTAACTATTAGGTGGCCAATTAGTTAACCCTATAAAAAGATATACCTAACTAATAGTTAGCTGAGTTAATTTTCAGTACAAAACTAATTGTTAGTTTTGATGGATCCAAACAGGGACTTAAATAACTGACTGATCGCCAACGGATATTCTTCGGTCATTTTAGAAACCAAGGAAGTAGCAGAGCAAGCCACACACACACACACACACACAAAAAAAACCTTTGGTCGGCAGCTAGCCAGCCAAAGAATTTCTTAAGGTAGGAGCCAACGCTCGAACCCGGGCCGGTGCAGTGAGAACGCAACCTTCTGACCCGTTGGCCGCGAGAGCAAGCCACACACAAATTCGAATAATTCTAATACTCTGCTCAACAAAGTATCTGGTTTCTGATGTGTTTAGTTTTAAATTGTGTTCATAGGAGGCAATATAATTCCAAAAATCTCATGTTCTGGACCGGACCCAAATCATTTTGCAAATAAACATGTGCATAGTTTGGTTGTTTGTTGTTAAGGGAGTATCCGGTGCTCCCGCCCCTTAGGTGCTTCCATGCTCCCGCCATCGATATGCACCACAAAAATTGGGTCAAAATTTTTAAGAAAAGTATGGATGGATAGTACATGTTGTCATCTATCATCTTGCAAAATTTGAGATGCAAAATATACTTGTGCAAGTCGCAATGAAAAGAGAAAATCTTCTTGAATAGTTGTTGGTCATAACTATTAATTTCAGACCGGAAACCCGCTACTGTTCAAATGCTGATTTCACTTTTTTTTGCACCTTGTCCATGTACTTGTTGCAATTCAATTGTATGATTGTATATGACAACAAGCATTATTCATTAATATTTTTCTTGGATTTTTTTCTTGCAAGTTTTAAGGTGCATCTTGCCAGCGTTACGACAACATAAACTATCCATTCATAATGTTCAAACTTACTCGTTTTTGTTATGGTTTCGTTGGAACTCGTAACTAGACGTTAGATGCTTGTGTCATGAACTAACTCGTTCAAACATTTTTCATGCAAACATTTTGTACTCGGAAGTAGGAATCGGTGAGGCTACTTGCTTGCCGAAGTAAAGGCGACACGTGGGGCACGCACCTGGAAGTCCTTGTTGACGATCATGCCGACGGTGCAGAACGCAGTGGCGAAGAACCCCATGAACAGCTGCGTCTCCATGACCAGCGCGTACGTGACGGCGCGGCCGCCGCCCGCGGCGCGCTTGTACGCGAGCTCGACGAGCGGTAAGACCAGCCCGTACAGCGCGGCGGCGCCGAGCGTGAGCACGAAGCCCAGCCAGTACTGCCCCCTGGTGACCCCCGCGGGGCGGTCGGAGGAGATGCGCAGCCCCAGCAGGACGGCGCCCACGGTCAGCAGCGCCACGGCGTTCAACGACGCGGCCGTCAGGCGCTGCCGCACGATGAGGAACGCGAAGAACACGGTGAACGCGAGCTGCGTCGAGAGGAGGATCGCCGACGTGGACACAGGGAGGTAGGCGAGGCCGTAGGCGTAGAGGAAGTTGTCGGCGCCCGTGGCGAGCCCCAGCCCCGCGGCGGCCAGCAGGATGAGCGGCGGGGTGAGCAGCACCGGGGCGCACCGGCCGTCGCGCGCGCGGCGGGCGGCGTAGGACGCCGCCACGGGGACGAGCAGCATCGGCCAGGCGGCGGTCTCGAGCCACGCGGCGAGCCACTGCCGGTTGCCGCCCTTGCCGTAGTAGAGGCGGCTGAGGAGCGGCCCGCCCGTGGCGCCCAGCAGGAGCATCCCGCAGTTGAGCGCCACCGAGGACGGTGTGCATCGTCTTGCTCCGCGGTGCCCGCGAGTCCTGGCGCGCTTCCACGTCCATCGCGGCGAGCCGTGCCTTGCCTTGCCTGGGTCGGTGCGCGTGAAGCACACGAGTGTCGCTGGAGTCCCTCCAGTCCACCACTCTACCTGGTAGATTTGGAATCTAGCGCTACAGGTTTGTATACAACGAGTGTCACGCTTTGGGGACGAGTGCTTTGGTGTATCTATTGGTTGGAGGTTGTACAGACGATCCTTATTTATTTAGACTGTTATATATACAAATTCTTTATGTATGCGATGATTGACTACATTTTTTTTCTTCAAAATGTCAAAAATGCATCTATAGCACAATACTAGTTATTACATTTGGATCCAGCAAAGAAATGTCTTGTCCCATACCTACCAGCTACTCTAATATCACTAGAATACTGGCACGTGCCCATGACCCTGGTTGTGAGTAAATCGACGTTGTTGTGAGCTTTCAAATGAAGCTAATACATGTGGTCGTGTGAAAATCACTGTCTGTTGAACTAATTGTGAGAATTAGGAGTCACAAAAGATTCCAGCGATTTTGGACCATAGTTAGTTTTGGTATATTTCAATGACGCCAGGGACGGAGTTTAGTTGGGGCCAACATGAGCCCCGACCCCCCTGACTTAGCGAAATTCTTCTTAGATGAACAGTAAACCAAGGTAAATTCAGAGCAATTTCTTGATTCCGGCCTCTATTGTGGCACATACTAGCTTGTTGACCCCTGCTGGTTCTGAGCCCAAGCTCCGTCAGTGACTCTACAACTTCATTTCGACAACACTTGTATCAGGCTGAATCATTGAGCCCAAGCTCCGTCAGTAACACACTTGAAGGTTGAATAAATCTTGTGGAACTCCAATGAAACCAAAATATATTATTTATATCATTTATTAATACTTTGATAAAGAAAGGTTGCAAGACTGAGATCGCAACCAGCTGTCTTGCAACACTTGTTAGATGGAAGCCTGCCACTGCTGATGTGCTCAAAGAAATTGTCAATGATGCTCTCAGACGCCATTTGGGAGATGTCACTATTGAAGGCTGCGGTTTTATCACCAGAGATCATTTGGGCCTGTGTGTGTGCTGCAGTGAGGGCAGAGAGCCACATGCACGTCAATGATTCAACTACTTGTAATCTGTTGAAGAACCCATTGATCTGGCGTTTGAGATGGGCACCGATCATCTCACAATTAAGTCGGATGCCTAACTACTTGTTCAGACCATTCAACGCAAAGGAGATGCCTCCAGAAATTCAATGGTGATTCAAGACTTCATGTGGTTGATGTCCAGCAATTTCATTGGGTTCAATTTCGTACTGTAATGTGCTTGTAACATGACCGCTGGTGAGTGGTGAGTTAGCCAGGCTAGGTTCAGAACATAAGGCCGGGTCATGCAGTTAGAACTTGAGCATACAAGCGGGGTTGTCAATCCTAATACTAGTAGCCATGGCCAACAGAATTGGTAATACCTAAACAGAAACCGAAACTTTCACGAACGTGCTCAATGTGGCACAGAAATGGCTATGAGCTTGTGACATGATGCCTGCACTAGTGCTGGGACTCGGGCCGTGCCCGGGCCGGCACGGCACGGGCCCGTCGTGCTTCGTGCCGTTTCGTGCCGTGCCGTGTCGGCCCGACATGGTAAAAATGCGGCCCGGGCACGGCACGTGGCACGGTGGGCCGTCGTCGGGCTGTGTCAATTAAGCACGAGCACGGCCCGGTTTCAGTAAACCTCCTTCAGGAATGCGTTTTCAGGGTACAGAACGCGTATCTTTGTTGTTTAAATTGATTCTTTTTATAGTGTTATATGGACATTTTTTTAAAAAAAAATCCACAAAAATTACACTAGTTTAGGACAGCTATATTACACGTGTATATCAAATTTGAGTTCGAAAATCATCATACTTTGAGTGTAACTACAAAACAAAGGAAAAGTGATGTTTTGCATTTTTTTTATCTCCAAAAATATACTGAATTTTGAACTCAATTTTGGTGTAGAGATGTTCCAAGTCATCAACAACCTCTACAATTTCTTATGAATTTTTTCAACAATGTTTGTATGAAAGTGTGTTAAAATTTTACTAAGCAACATAGAAGTAATGAGATTTTGTGATAAATAAAGAGCAATTCAAACTTATGCAAGTGTAAATGCTTCAAAAAAAATATACAAAAATTCTATGTGTAGATAAGAAGAAGATCTACATCCACACAAAAAATCATTTAAAAAAACAATTTCTTTGGCGATTTAAAAAAAAGTAAAACATATATTAAATAGTGAATATTAAGGAATTGGTTGATCTGTACACAAATATACTAAATCATAATGATAAAAATACATACATGTGATAGAACACTTTTTTTTGAGACTTTAGAAAAAAAATCAACTCATTTGGAGTACTAATGCAAATTCTATACACATTTGAATTTTTAAATACGAATCAAAATACAAAATGAACCTTTGATCCAAGAACATTATTCCGTGCCGTCACCGTGCCATCGGGCCGCCACCGTGCCGACGGGCCATTTCCGTGCTATCGGGCCACCTTCGTGCCGTGCCGTGCCGCCCGCCGTGCCCAAAATCCAGGCACGGCACGGAATCCCTTTGGGCCGGGCCGTGCCATGGGCCGTGCCAAACGTTTGGGCCGCAGCCTACCCGGATTTGGCCCGACCCAAGTCCCAGGACTAGCCTGCACTGATGTTGAAATTTGGGGTCGAACGCCAGGCATGCCGGTTGAGGATCACAGTCTATCTGCCTCTGGAGCAGCAGTAGTTAATTACTACGCTGGCAATGACGGTGGTGATGATGCCTTGATGGGCACGGTTCGACCAGCGCCATTGATGCCGCCACCAAGTGACCGTCGAACACAAGGTGGGCAGGGTGTCGCTGGAAGTTTCATCGTTGAACACAACAACTGTACCGGCGCTTTGGAGGACTTCGCTGGTGCTGGTCACGACCTCATGGATGAAATCGGGAGGCGGTGATGCTACGCAGGTGCTGGCAAACTGTCGTTGTTTTCACCACGACTGCCCCTCGGTGAAGCAGGGACAGGCAGAGGTGGGCGACAGTTGAGGGCACGCGAAGAACTTCGTAGAGCAGCCACCAGGAGGCGAAGTAGAGGTCACGGCTGCGAGGATTGCAGTGCAGTGCCGGCTGGAAGCTTGCGGCTGTGTGAGCCGGGATGGCCGGATGAGGAGCGTCTCCCGGTCCCGGGAGGTGGGGTGGGGTGGTGGACCAATCGAGGCGGGTCCGGATCGTCTGAATTGCTGTTGTAAATTCAGAGAGACTCTTTTTGGCATTAGCTGCGATCTGCGTTCATTTGGAGATCGAGGGTCGCAAGATCTAGGCCCACAGGACAAGCACTTCTATCTCGCACGTAGCTTTCTAATCCGATTCCCCATCGTCTCTTCGATGCCATCGACGCATCGCCCGTGTGTTCGCCCCCGCGAACAGCCGCCCCTAGCTGGACGCTCAAGCGATTCCTTCAGCGGCTGGATTAAGGTGACGACGTCCGGCCCTCGCCCATCGCGCCGCCGGAAAGGACGATGATGTCTCGGCTGGATCCTCTCCGTCCTCGTCGTGATGCGCCGGCTGTTGCTTCGTCGTATTCGCATTGCAACGGAGGAGGCGGCAGCGAGGTTCATATGCGAGTGTGCGAGCTTACCGGACACAGCTCTGGAACGACAGCGCCTCGGTCATGCCTGCTGGGCGCGTATGAACTGGCCAGGCACGGTGCCGTGACCCGCGGTAGTGCCTCGTTCTCGTCCCGCGCGTGCGAGCGCGGTCGCCGGAGCCTCGATGCCTTCACGGTTTTGGAGAACTCGAGGCCCGCCTCTCAATGATCCATGGCCTCGGAAGAGAGATGATTTCGTCGGGAGCAAGGTTTACAATACCGTTTCGACCGGAAAAACCGGCCCGGACCGGTATGTCCGGTTACCGGGAAAACTAGAAAAACCGGACCAAAATTGAAATGACAAATTTTGAACAAAAATGTCAAAATTTCCGGTAAACCGGACAAAAATCCCGGTAAACCGGAGACAAAATCGAAAAACCGGTTCAAAGAGGAAAAATAAAAAAAAAAACAAAAAATTGAAAACTTGAAAAAATTAAAACAAAAAATATGTAAATAAACTTAGATGCAATTTGAAGCGCAATGGTGCAACAACAACACACAAATTCTATCGTTTGGTCGGTAAAAAAAATCGATGAGAGTTGCTGGTTCGAAAAAAGATTTTAAAAAAGGCTTTTTCTTTTTTTTCCTTCCCTTTTTCAACACATAAAGATTGCTCAATTTTTTTGACAGACCAAACAATCGAATCTACGTGTTTGGTTTTCACTGTTGGACTGCAAATTTGATCTAGTTTTTTTTTACATATTTTTTGTTTTAAAATTTTTAATTTTTTTTTGAATTTTAAAATCAAAAACCGGGCTACCGGGTAAACCGGACCGGACCGGTTTTTCTGGTTTTCATGAAAACCGGTCTGGTTTACCGTGGTTTTGTAAACCCTGGTCGGGAGAGGACAAAGCTGTGTTGTGGGGCCGTGCAATTTTTCTACTAGTCCAAAGTTGCAAACTACCGTAGCCCTTGATTGACAAGCGAACGGCACAAGTTGCACTTAATGCAGAAAAAGTCCTCTCTGAATTAACTGAAGCAATTTAGAGGATCTTGACCCGACCGAGGCGGCTTTGGGGCACGGTGGATCGATTCTTTGATTTTCTGTCTCCTCTTTTGTTTTTTTTAAATGAATATATAGAAGTCCTGTTTCAATATTCTAACCTCTGTAAAAAACCGGTGAATTTTTTGACAGGCCGAATTCATGTAGTCATCGGAACTGAACGGAATGTCAAGTCGCCGTTACAGTTGTCCCGTGCCAATCATTCAGCATAAGGGGCGGTTATTGCGCATACGGACGCGCGATAAGCGAGCGCGCCTGCCGCCGGCGCCCGCCACGTGTCCGACCGGCAAGGAGCTCATCGCCAACCGCTGCCCTCGCCCTGTCACGTCACCGCCCCCGCGGCCTCATCGCCGTCCTCGGCGCCGTCACCGCCCAACGCACCGCCTCCTCCCCCGCCCGCCGCCGGCCGCCTCACCGCGCCGCCCGTACCGCCGCTGCCGCCTGGCAAGCCGCCGCCCACCGCTAACTCATCGGGATGCGACGCCCCCGCCGCCTACCCCGCCCACCGCCCGCTGCCGGGTCGTGGCCACCGCCCCCGAACCCCCTCCTTCTAAGGCCGACGGGTGTTGAAGCTCCCTTCCCCAAGCGCGACAACCTTGGACCCTAATCCTGCCGCCCTCGTCCACCGTCGGCGATGCGACCGCCGCGTCGCCCGCCCCTGGCCGCTCGCCTCCGCTCGCGCAGCTGCGCCTTATCCACTCGTTGTTGGGCTGGGCCGTGCACGGATGTGCGCTCGTGCACGAGTGCGACGGTTCGCACAATAGATTTTCCGTTCAGCATAGAAGCGGCCCGTGCATGGGCCTGTTAAAACGCAATGGGTCTCCAAAAAAAAAGGAACGCCCATAAAAAGTGGTGTAATTTTTATAATTTGGTCCTTTTTGAAAAGGTTTTCCATATATGGACCTTTAAAAAAAAACATGTCCAGAAATTGACCATTTTCTGAGCGCCGTGTGATTTGGCGCTCAGGTTGAACTGATGGGCGCCGTTATAACAGGCGCTCACCCTAGCCACGTCAGCAGGCAGGCACTCGCTCGTTTTGCTGACTTGGCAGGGGGTGATTTGGCGCCCACCCCCGGGCACACAAAAGACGGGCCTTTCTTTCTTTCCTCCCCTCTTCTCCCTTTCTTCATTCCATTCGCTCCGCAGCAACTGCAGTCCCTTTGGATAAGGACATGTTTGGGTGTAGTTTTTTAAAACCAAAGTATCAAATAACTATGGTTTTAGCATGGTTTAGAAAAAAGAGGTCATGAGTGTGCCCGGGGGTGGGCGCCAAAACCCTGCCAAGTCAGCAAAACGAGCGAGTGCCCGCCTGCTGACGTGGCTAGGGTGAGCGCCAATTATAACGGTGACCATCAGTTCAACCTGAGCGCCAAATCACACGTCGCTTAGAAAAGAGTCCATTTCTGGACATGTTTTTCTCAAGGTTCCATATGTGAAAAACGTTTTTTAAAAAGGTCAAATGGTAAAAATTACACTAAAAAGTGCTGGCGACCATCGTATCCATTCCCGTAAAGGCCCGATATAGGTCTTTTACGGCCCATTTAAGCCCATTAGGAAACTGGCATCGTGGTTCATAGGCCGCCGCCGACTGGCCGAGATCGAGGCCGGGGGGCGGATGAGCAGAACGGCGTCCGCGAGCACGGGTGCGTCCGCAGGGTAGTTCGATAGCATCATCTACGCGGAATGATCTCGCGTAAAAATCTACGCGGAAAGATCTCGCGTCGCTGAAGATGCTGAGCTGGCGTCAATGAAGTTGTCATCCACGTAGGCGACGCAGCGCAGCAGATGCTGTGCGTGTGCGGTGAGGAGTCGGAACACGAAGCACTCGCTTCGCACAACTGCTGGCGTTTTCACACCATTTCGCTCGACTAGTCAGGAATCACGGAACGTGTCGATCGGATCGGGTGAATTAATTGCACAACGTGCAAACAACACACCGCGTGCTCAGATTAACATAGTTGCTCAGCGTGTCGCACCATACCCATGCCGCACAAAATAAATTGGGTTGGAGTAAAGTATGCATTCAATGCTTGGTCATACCCTCCTCAATACTACTAGAACTTCAACTGAGTAGCTAGCTGGCTGGTTGAGCTTCGAGGAATCATGGAGAGCGAAAGCGCGGTCCCGCTTCTCACGGAGCTGCCGGAGTCCAAGGCGAAGGGGAAGGGCGAGAAGATCCCGGGACGGCTGGCGAAGGAGGTATGGGAGGAGTCAAAGAAGCTGTGGGAGGTCGTCGGCCCGGCAGTGTTCATGCAGCTGCTGCTCTACACCATGAACATCGTCAGCCAGGCCTTCGTCGGGCACCTCGGCGACCGCGACCTCGCCGCCTTCTCCCTCGCCAACACCGTCGTTGACGGCCTCAACTTTGGTATCTTGGTACGTAGTAGTAACAGTACTTCTCTTGCTGCCTCTCTGCTCTCTAGTGGTAAACTGGTAACATCGTCTGGACGACTGTAACACCCTGTGTTTTTCCCATGTCCAAAAACCACTAAAAAATTTAAACTTTTTCGAATTCAAACAAATGCAAATCAAATGGTATACAAGTTGCACATCAAAATGGCATTTTTGAATTTTAACTGTGCATCAAACACCACCATGTGCATATTTGGAATTTTCTGTTTTTATTTATGTATTCAGTTGGTTTTGTTCCTTTGGCAAATTTGAATTCCATTCAAATTTGAACCAAATCAATTCTCAGGAAATGTTCAAATCCTTTTTCGCTCCCGGGCCGGCCTCCTCCCTTTCCTTCTTCCCCCGGCCCACTTCTTCCCTTCCTTCTCCTTTTCTTCCCCGCGACCAGCACGGCCCAACTGGCCCAGACTCGCCGCGCCAGCCCACTCGCTCGGCCCAAGCCACACCAGCCCGCCTCCCCTTCGCTGTCACTGACGAGCGGGACCCGCCTCCGTCTTCCTCCCTCGGACCGGCGGACCGAGCACCGCTCGCCGCCGTGGTACGACGGCGCGGACGCCAGCGCACGCCGCCCGCGCCTTAACTTCGCCTCCGCTCCTATTCGACGGCGAACAGAGCACCGCCTTTCCCCATTCGCCCGCGGAGCCACGTATCCCCGCCGTACCCTGCGCCGCGTGCTCCCCGTCAGAGCTACAATAACTCCGGCGAGGAGCCGTTGCGAGGAAGCCTCTTCCCCAGCCGCGGCTATAAGAGGAGAGCTCCCTCTCCTTCTCGTTCACACTCCCGCACCCTCAATTTCCCCTCTCTGCATCCACCGAGCCCCAATTTCCGTTTTCCCCTCCGTCGTCCTCAAGACCGGCAGCTACTCCGACGAGCCATCCACGGCCAACCAGTCTGCCCCGCTCCTCTTTTCTTCTTCCTCCGGACTCCTCAGCAACTCCCTAACCCTCTTCTGCCTGCCATTTTTGCAGTTGGGACGAGGAACATGGAGTTCGCCGGGAGCTAGGGTTCCGGCCACCGTGCTCGCATCGACGTCGCATCTCCGGCCACCTCCGACGTCATCAAGTCCACCGTGAGCACCCCCATCCTCCCCTGGTTCTTTTGCACCTTTCATTTTAGCCCTTCGCGCTTGTTCACCCTCCTCGCACCGCGCATCCTCGCGCGCCACCGCGCGACCTCGTCGCCGGTGAGCCATACGACCGCGCCTGGCCAAGCCAAGGCGTGCGTCGCGCTCCCCGTGCACGCGCGCGCGTGCACGGCCACTTGTTTTCACGCCAACGCGCACATGTGCGCGCTCGCGCTCCGCCCACCGCCGCGCCGCCGCACTCCGGCGAGCGCGCGCCGCCGCTGCAGCCACCCTCCGCGTCACCATGTAGCACCGCTAGGTTCGCCGTCGCGCGTAGGGTAGAATGGTTCCAGCCGCGTCGCCGTTTGAGCACTGTGGACGCCGGCGGCGAGTTTTCCGGCGAGGCGCCGCCGCGCGCCCTGCTGCTCCGGCGTCGTCGACTGCGTCGCGCCGCCGTCCGACGTGGCGTGCCACGTCGACGCCCGGGCCCGCGACGACCCGGTCATCCTCGCCCAGTCAGCAATGGTCCACGAAACCGGCGCACCGTGGACCACACTCACACCCGCGCCCGGCTCACCGCACACGTGGACCTAGTCCACGACACAGTAGACCACAGCGGACCCGCCACTGCGGTCCCACCTGTCGGTCTCACAAAGGCCCCTGAAATTGCTACGTCTACACACAGAGCGTACACGAAATCTTATTCCGAGCATTTTTTCTTCAGTAGAAAATTCCGTAAAATCCCTGTAAATACTAGAGTATTTCCTGAGTATTTTATAACTCTTGTTTATCTCTGGATAATTAGGATTTATCATGTGGCTAATTATTTAGCTTAAATCCTATTTATCTTTCCATTAAAAATCTTGCAAAATTCATAACTTATTCATTTGAACTCCAAATTTGATGAATCTTTCGCCAAAATTCATCAAATGTTGAGATCTATCTGTGGGAATCAGTACCACCCACTGTTTCCCACTGTTTGGCCTTTATTTGGATTTAATTGCTTATTAGCTTAATTGTTTGATCGTTAGATTAATTCGATCGTCGTTTATTTACCCTTCAATAGAGGATCAAGCTTTTGAGGAAGGAAACGAGGACCCGGATTACGAGGACTTAGAAGAAGAAGACTTTGGTGAAGGCAAGTTCTAACCCCTTGATCATGTTGACCCTATGTTTGCAAATAATCCTATATAAAGCCTGCTTTGGAAATAATTGTGCATAATATTTAAATATGCTTTAAATGCTAGTTGATCCTATGTTGATGATTGCCATGCCTTGTTAATTGTTTATCCACTGCCTTGTTAGCCCTAGGATTCACTGTCATTAATTCCTTAATGATATGTTGATATGCTATGCTGCTTAGGACTTGTTACCATGTGTACTTAATTAATCTTGCTATACATGCTTTTGCGTCAAATGCGTGTGTGATTGGTGGAGTGCGTGTGAATATGAAACTTGGGACGGTAATATACTAGTGTTAATTGTGCAACCCATAGTGGGGATATTTTCTCTTGGCGGGAGCAAGCAAGGTAGTCCTCAGTGGGGAGGGCTATCTCTGGGATGCGAGTCCTCCTTTGAGGATAGCTATTGAAGATGCTTGCTTCGGTCGTATAAGGACCGGTTCATGTGCCGCCTTGCCTAGCACCTTTCGTACAACCACGTGCCTTGAATGGGAAAGGTTTGGAACCACACCCTACTACAGTGTTCACCCGGTACCCACCTGGAGGGCAGAAGATTGCGACGGAAGCCAGGAGAAGACCCGAAGCAATGAGCGTCGTGGTCCGGCATATGGTGTTCTTTCAGGCCTTTCTACATGATATTGTGACGCCCCTGGTTGGAGTATTTCCGTGGTGGTGCCGCGGTGACACCAAGTAGGTACGGGACCAATAGTATGCCAGCCCAACCTATGACGATAGGGAGGACTGGGGTACCATGTGGGGAAATGTGTACAACCTCTGCAGAGTATAAAATCTATCATGATAGCCGTGTTCCACGGTAATGGACAATGCAAAAGCTTGTGCCACACAATGATTAGTATAACGGTGTGAGTTAATCCCTTGGTGTGTTTTTGGAATACTCCGGTGTGGAACCGTGAGCTGGTTTCCTGCCAGCATTAAAATGTGGGAACTGGCGGGATGGACTTTGTCTCCCCCAGGGCCAAACAACCCCATTAATCCCCAATGATAATCATGATTAGTAGTTTGCGAACCGCTTTGTTTTACAAATAAACCCCTGCATAAAATCTGGCTTTCCGCCTAAACACTAAACCCTCAGCCTATCCTTGATGATATCCTTGCATGCTTATACTCCTTGCTGTTAGGACTTGCTGAGTACCTTATGTACTCACCCTTGCTTTAATCATTCAGAGGAGGAACCTGAGTATCAGGAGGATGGTGATGAAGAGTAGGGTTCCGTCCGCACTCAAGATGCCTGTGTCGGCTTTGCTTCCGTCTTCCGCTGTAGTTGTGTTTAAGTGGTTCTGCCTTTGCAGCCCACTAGCATGATGCTTGATGTAATAAGATGGCCCTTGGCCAGGAGTTGTAAGACCTTTTATGTATGAAGGCTTGTATGAGACTCGGTAATATTTATGTAAGTGATGACTCTGTGATATCATTCTGTGTAAAGTGTATGTATCAGCGTCTGATCCAGGGACTGATACAGTAAGCACTCATGCTCCAGAAATGGGGTATGACAGAGTGGTATCAGAGCCGAGCTTGACTGTAGGATGGACCCTAGGTTGGAAACGATTGTGAGAGAGTGATATTTTATATATATAAACTATATTACAAAATTTCTTACAGTTTCGTTCTTACTTACAAAACTATTTTTATACCTGTTACTTACCTGTTTTCAACTTTTGTTGGAACAGATGGCGGACCAGCAGCTAGGCACCGAGTGGACTTTCAGCTACCAGACTGGAGTGGCAGGCTTCCCCACTGTCCTGTTCGAGACCTTGCAGAGGTTCGGCTACACCGACCGTCCAGAGTACCGTGCCCGCAGCTTTGTTGAGAGGGGCACCCAGCAGTGCGAGGTGGAGGTGACAGTCCTCCAGCCCCGCGCACGTCCGGACCTGCCACCACTGACTGTGAGAGCTACCGGCGCCCAGTCTCCCGACGCCCACCAGCTTGCAGCTCGGAAGACCCTGCTGATCTTCTGCGAGCGCCACGAGCTGGGAGTACGTGGCACCCCTTGCCGCTACTTCCCGCTTTTCGAGTACACTGACCCAGCCTGGGAGTACAGGATGAGTGCAGTACAGGGCGAGGAGGACCCCACCGTTGTAGCGTCCGCTTGGTACCTGATGGCCCTTGACAACCTGTTTGAGGACCAGCAGAGAGAGTACCACTGGAGTATCACCAGAGCAGAGGCAGCAGAGTTCAGAGAGAGGAGTCTCCGCGAGCAGCTCCAGCAGACTCAGGCTCAGCTCGCAGAGGCCCAGGCACAGTCTACACAGACAGCTCACGTCCTTGAGACGACTGCGCAGATGTGGGATGAGGACAAGCAGAAGCTCACAGATGTTCAGGCCCAGCTTGCAGCAGTTCAGGCCCAGCTCGCAGAGAAGACGACAGAGCTTGAGACCACCAAGAAGCTCTGGAGGGAGGACGCGAAGTACCTCATCAAGACAGTTGACCGTGCTTGGGTGAAGTGCCACAAGTACCACGGAGGACCCCGTCGCAGGTACACTATGAGGATCAGAGGACTTCAGTACCACTCGCACTACGCAGCACCGTCAGACTCAGAGTGGTACCCCACTGACAGTGACGACTCTGGAGGAGACAGTGACGACTCTGGAGGAGACAGTGACGACTCTGGAGGTGCAGGACCGTCAGGTGTGGCACAGCTTCCAGCTTCACCAGAGGTCGCACTTGCTCTAGAGCCAGCACTAGAGGTTGAGCCAGCACCAGCCTCACCAGCAGTTGCACCAGCTCCAGCACCAGCTCCAGCTTCGCCAGCAGTTGCACCGGCTCCAGCCTCACCAGCAGTTGCACCAGCTCCAGCCCCAGTTTCAGAGCCCGTGCACGGCGACCTGACAGAGTCAGAGGAGGATCCCATAGAGGACGAGGATGCTGAGATGGCAGAGGGGGACCCTGAGTTTGAGTTGCTAGAGGACCCTCTGCAGGGTGAGGGGGACACTGAGTCGGAGCACGAGATGGACTACCCGACAGACCCCGGCAGTGACTACTCGGACTCGATGGACGAGGACGACTTCCCAGTACTCGAGGGCTACGTCCCTCAGTACATGCTAGAGATGGAGGAGGACGAGGACCAGGGCGTGGTCAACTTTGCGCCTGTCAGTGACGACCAGCCTGTGGTAGTCGACCCTCCGGCGTCACAGCAGCCAGCACCTGCTGACGTTCCAGTTCAGCAGCAGCCAGCACTTGTTGCCGCTCCAGTTCAGCAGCCACCAGCACTGTTTGCTCCCCCTGTTCAGCAGCAGCCAGCACTACCAGCAGGTCACCAGCTAGCACTGATGGCAGACCCAGCAGCTCAGTTCCCACCTGCACTTGTCGCACTTGGACCACTGTTCCCGTTCCAGCCAGTGCTTGCAGCTCCCCCAGCTCACCTGCAGCCAGCAGCTCCACAGCAGGCGCCGGCACCACGGATGCTCGGGGACGTGGACCTCTTCGAGTACTACCAGCTGCTTCGTGCCCACGCCATGGGCGATGACCCCTACGACCTGTACCGTGCTTGGCGCAGGGACCACGGCTACGACCAGTACTGAGGAGCAGTTACCCCAGCAGGAGTCAGACATCAGCGCACTAGTGGCAGCAGTGCTTGTACCCGTAGTTGAGTAGTTTGTTGAGCAGTCCAGCAGATGTGTGTCGTGGTATCCTAGAGTTCCATGTTGTCGAGTCCTGTTGTTTAGTTGTGCCGTCAAGTCCTCGTGTGTAAGGACTTGGATATGTGTGATCGAACTCTGTTATGATGCTTATGTATGCTGTGATGATGTAATGATGCTGGATCTTACTGTTTGTGTGTTAGAAAATCCTGTGACCCTGTCTTGTTACCTTGCTTAAGTTTACCTCAACCTCGACTTACTCTCACCTCCCACCGTCCCCTACCAACTCTACAGATGCCTCCCGCAAGGCAGTCCGCCCGTTTGCGGCAGCGTCGTGAACGTCAAGCTGCGCATGACGAGGATGCCCCAGGTCAGGGCAATGGGCGTGGACGTGGACGTGGAAGAGGCAGAACTAACAACCAACGTGGTAGAGGTGGAGGCAGAATTGAAGGCAACAACCATGAAGATGAAGCAAGCCAGAATAATCAGAACAACCAGGATAACCAGAATGATGAGGTAGGCCAAGGCGAAGGTGGAGGACATCAACAGGATCAAAACCGAGGAGGAGGAAACCAGAACCGGGGCAGAGGTGGACGAGGTGGCGGGCGAGGTGGACGAGATGGGCCCTTGCCCAACCCACCTGTCACCGACCTCGTCGCTGTGATGGACAACCAGACCCGGCTGATGGAAGTCATTGCTCAAGGACTGTTGGATCGTACAGCTGGACCCCAGTCCAAGATGTCAGAGTTCATGAGGCTCAGGCCACAGACCTTCGAGAATGCAGAAGAAGATCCCCTGGCAGCAGATGACTGGCTGAGAGGTATTACTAAGAAGCTTCAGGTGGTACATGCCAATGACAATGAGAAAGTCCTGTTAGCATCGCACCAGCTCATGGGAGCAGCCGCTGAGTGGTGAGACAGCTACCGCGAAGCCGCAGAAAATCCTGATGCTATCACTTGGGATGAATTCCAGGAGGAATTCAGGAGATACCACATTCCTGAGGGTATCATGGAGATGAAGGCAGATGAGTTCCGCTCTCTGAGGCAAGGAGCTATGACTGTGAACCAGTACATCAGGAAGTTCATGAAGCTTGCCCGCTATGCACCTGAGGATATGCACACCGACAAGAAGAAGCAGGACCGCTTCAGGAAGGGACTCAGCCCTAGTCTGAAGATGCAGTTGGTCACCCACATCTATCCAGACTTCAACACTCTGATGAACCGTGCAATCCTTCTGGAGGATGCACGTTCTCACATTGAGAGTGACAGGAAGCGCAAGTTCAACGCACAGAAGTTCAAGCAGCAGGAAAGGAACCAGAGGTCAAGGGGCAGCTTTTCTACGAAGCCTAGATACCAGCCAACCATGCAGTACAAGACCTCAGCATCAAACCAGTATAATGCAACACCTTCCTACCGCAACCAGAATGCCAGTAGTCAGCAGAGGAGCAATCCCAGCATTGCCCAGCCAGCTCAGAATGAGAAGAGGACTTGCTTTAGGTGCCGTGAGCCAGGGCATATGATTGCCAATTGCCCCTACATGAACCAGAATCAGGCCCCAGCACAGTCTCACCAGCAGAGCAATGCCAGGACTGCAGCGTCAGGAGCCGGACGTGGGGGATCACAAGCCTCGGGACAGCAACGAAGGAACAATCAGACCTTCGGCCGAGGCAGAGTCAACCACATAGATGCCCAGGAAGCTGAGGAAGCACCAGATGTTGTTCTCGGTGAGTATCTTGTGAACTCAACTCTTGCAACAGTTCTGTTTGATTCTGGAGCTTCGCATTCCTTCATATCTTCAAAGTTTGTTGCTGCACATGGTTTTCCGACTGTTTTGCTCAAACAACCACTGATAACTCGCTCTCCTGGGGCGGAAATCAAGTGTTTGTTGGGATGTCCCCGGGTTAAACTTCTTTTAAGTGGGGTAGTATTCCGGGCAAACTTAATAGTTCTCCAGTCTGCCGGAATAGATGTTATCCTCGGAATGGACTGGCTAAGTAAACATCAAGGCAATATAGCTTGTGATACTAGAAGAGTGTCTCTAGTGAATCACCAGGGTATCAAAGTTGAATGTGAGCCGAGAAGCGCAAAAGCCACACCCATGGTATGCAATCTGGAAGCCACACCCCTGGAGGAAGTGCCAGTAGTCTGTGAGTACCCAGATGTTTTTCCAGATGAGCTACCCGGAATGCCACCTGACCGGGATATAGAGTTCATCATCGAACTAATCCCTGGAACTTCACCGATAGCAAAGAGACCTTACAGGATGGCAGCAAATGAATTGGCAGAGTTGAAAGAGCAGATAGCTGAGTTACAGGAGAAAGGTTTCATAAGACCAAGTTCTTCCCCGTGGGGATCACCTGTTCTCTTTGTCAAGAAGAAGGATGGTAGTATGAGAATGTGCATCGACTACCGCTCACTCAATGAAGTTACCATCAAGAACAAGTACCCACTCCCCAGGATCGATGACTTGTTTGATCAGCTGAAGGGAGCCAAGTTCTTCTCCAAGATTGACTTGAGATCCGGATACTATCAGCTGAAGATTCGAGAAGGAGATATACTCAAGACAGCTTTTGTCACCCGTTATGGACAGTATGAGTTCACAGTGATGCCTTTTGGACTCACCAATGCCCCAGCTTACTTCATGAATCTAATGAATAAGGTATTCATGGAAGAGTTAGACAAGTTCGTCGTGGTCTTCATTGACGACATCTTGATCTACTCAAAGAGTGCAGAAGAACATGAGCAACATTTGAGGATTGTTCTTGAGAAGCTAAGAGCACACGAGCTTTACGCCAAGTTCAGCAAGTGTGAATTTTGGTTGGAAAAGGTAGCCTTCCTCGGTCATATCCTGACAGCTGAAGGAGTTGCAGTGGACCCAGCGAAGGTTGAAGCAGTGACAGAATGGAAGCAACCCACCAATGTGTTTGAGATCAGAAGTTTCCTCGGTTTGGCAGGCTACTACCGCAGATTCATAGAAGGATTCTCCAAGCTAGCCAGGCCAATGACAGCTCTAACTCAGAAAGGAAAAGAGTTCAAGTGGACAGAAGCATGTGAGAATAGTTTCCAGGAGTTGAAGAGAAGGCTGACAACAGCCCCAGTGCTAACCCTACCTGATATTCATCGAGATTTTGTCGTATACTGCGACGCATCTCGACAAGGTTTGGGTTGTGTTTTAATGCAAGATGGTCGAGTTGTGGCATATGCATCAAGGCAACTAAAGGTTCATGAGCAGAACTACCCAACACATGACCTGGAGTTAGCAGCTGTTGTTCATGCTCTGAAGATCTGGAGGCACTATCTGATAGGGAATAAGTGTGAGATCTTCACAGATCACAAGAGTTTGAAGTATATCTTCACTCAGGCAGATCTTAATCTCAGGCAGAGAAGATGGTTGGAGTTGATCAAGGACTACAACCTGGATATACAGTATCACCCTGGAAAAGCCAATGTGGTTGCAGACGCGCTTAGTCGCAAATCTCACTGCAATAGTATCAAGTTGCATAAGAAGAGGCCTGAGTTACTGGCAGAATTCAAGCAGCTAAACCTGCACTTCACACGGGCGAGTCAGGAAGATGCTCTGTGTATGAAGCCAACCTTGGAAGATCAGATCCGAACAGCTCAAGTGGACGATGATGGAATATGTGACATCAAAGCTAAAACTGGGGAAGATAAAGCCCCTGGTTTTAGGGTTGATGATCAAGGCACGTTGTGGTACAAGGATCGAATCTGTGTACCCGAGAACGGTGGATACCGGCAGCTTATCATGGATGAAGCCCATAACTCCGCTTATTCCATCCACCCAGGAAGTACCAAGATGTACGTGGATCTGAAACAGAAGTACTGGTGGACTGGAATGAAGAAAGACATAGCAGAGTTTGTTGCTCGATGTGATATCTGCAGCAGAGTCAAGGCAGAACATCAGAGACCCGCAGGACTGTTGCAGCCACTGCATGTTCCCGTATGGAAATGGGATGAAATCAGTATGGACTTCATTGTGGGGTTACCCCGTACTCAGAAAGGGAATGACTCAATATGGGTCATAGTAGACCGTCTGACGAAAGTTGCACACTTCATACCTGTAAAGACAGTCTACAGAGGTGACAAGTATGCTCAGTTGTATGTGGACCACATACTCAAGCTACACGGAGTTCCAAGCAGAATAATATCTGATCGAGGTTCACAGTTCACCTCAAAATTCTGGAAGAGCCTGCATGGGTTACTAAAAACCAAGCTGGATTATAGCTCAGCCTTTCACCCCCAGACTGATGGTCAGACAGAAAGAGTCAACCAAATCCTGGAGGATATGCTGAGAGCATGTGTACTAGCTCATGGAAAAGACTGGGAGAAAAGTCTTTCCTTTGCAGAGTTCTCGTACAACAACAGTTACCAGGCCAGCCTACAGATGTCACCCTTTGAAGCCCTGTACGGCAGAAAGTGCAGAACCCCGCTGATGTGGTCAGAAGTCGGAGAGCGATCTTTCTTTGGCCCGGCACTCATCCGAGATGCCGAAGAGAAAGTAGCTCTGATCAGAGAAAATCTGAAAGCAGCCCAGAGCAGACAGAAGAGCTATGCAGACACCAGACGCAGAGATCTGAATTTCGAAGAGGGAGATTTTGTATATCTCAAAGTGTCCCCAATACGAGGTACCAAAAGGTTCAGAGTCCGAGGAAAGTTGGCACCCAGATATATCGGACCCTTCAAGGTACTCAAGAAGATAGGAGCCGTGGCTTATCGCCTCGAGCTCCCGGAAGAAATGGCAGACGTCCACAACGTGTTCCATGTGTCACAGCTCAAGGAATGTCTGCGAGTCCCAGAGGAAAGAGTTCCGGCAGAAGTGTTGGATTTGCAGCCAGACCTTCGTTATCAGGAGAGGCCTATCAAGATTTTGGATGTTGCTACTCGGTTAACGAGACGGAATGCCATACGGTTTTGCCGAGTGCAATGGAGTAACCACACGGAAGCAGAGGCTACATGGGAACGTGAGGATGATCTCAAGAAGGAGTTCCCCTACTTGTTCGAGGAAGAGCCGGAATCTCGAGGACGAGATTCTGTTTAAGTGGGGTAGGTTTGTAACACCCTGTGTTTTTCCCATGTCCAAAAACCACTAAAAAATTTAAACTTTTTCGAATTCAAACAAATGCAAATCAAATGGTATACAAGTTGCACATCAAAATGGCATTTTTGAATTTTAACTGTGCATCAAACACCACCATGTGCATATTTGGAATTTTCTGTTTTTATTTATGTATTCAGTTGGTTTTGTTCCTTTGGCAAATTTGAATTCCATTCAAATTTGAACCAAATCAATTCTCAGGAAATGTTCAAATCCTTTTTCGCTCCCGGGCCGGCCTCCTCCCTTTCCTTCTTCCCCCGGCCCACTTCTTCCCTTCCTTCTCCTTTTCTTCCCCGCGACCAGCACGGCCCAACTGGCCCAGACTCGCCGCGCCAGCCCACTCGCTCGGCCCAAGCCACACCAGCCCGCCTCCCCTTCGCTGTCACTGACGAGCGGGACCCGCCTCCGTCTTCCTCCCTCGGACCGGCGGACCGAGCACCGCTCGCCGCCGTGGTACGACGGCGCGGACGCCAGCGCACGCCGCCCGCGCCTTAACTTCGCCTCCGCTCCTATTCGACGGCGAACAGAGCACCGCCTTTCCCCATTCGCCCGCGGAGCCACGTATCCCCGCCGTACCCTGCGCCGCGTGCTCCCCGTCAGAGCTACAATAACTCCGGCGAGGAGCCGTTGCGAGGAAGCCTCTTCCCCAGCCGCGGCTATAAGAGGAGAGCTCCCTCTCCTTCTCGTTCACACTCCCGCACCCTCAATTTCCCCTCTCTGCATCCACCGAGCCCCAATTTCCGTTTTCCCCTCCGTCGTCCTCAAGACCGGCAGCTACTCCGACGAGCCATCCACGGCCAACCAGTCTGCCCCGCTCCTCTTTTCTTCTTCCTCCGGACTCCTCAGCAACTCCCTAACCCTCTTCTGCCTGCCATTTTTGCAGTTGGGACGAGGAACATGGAGTTCGCCGGGAGCTAGGGTTCCGGCCACCGTGCTCGCGTCGACGTCGCATCTCCGGCCACCTCCGACGTCATCAAGTCCACCGTGAGCACCCCCATCCTCCCCTGGTTCTTTTGCACCTTTCATTTTAGCCCTTCGCGCTTGTTCACCCTCCTCGCACCGCGCATCCTCGCGCGCCACCGCGCGACCTCGTCGCCGGTGAGCCATACGACCGCGCCTGGCCAAGCCAAGGCGTGCGTCGCGCTCCCCGTGCACGCGCGCGCGTGCACGGCCACTTGTTTTCACGCCAACGCGCACATGTGCGCGCTCGCGCTCCGCCCACCGCCGCGCCGCCGCACTCCGGCGAGCGCGCGCCGCCGCTGCAGCCACCCTCCGCGTCACCATGTAGCACCGCTAGGTTCGCCGTCGCGCGTAGGGTAGAATGGTTCCAGCCGCGTCGCCGTTTGAGCACTGTGGACGCCGGCGGCGAGTTTTCCGGCGAGGCGCCGCCGCGCGCCCTGCTGCTCCGGCGTCGTCGACTGCGTCGCGCCGCCGTCCGACGTGGCGTGCCACGTCGACGCCCGGGCCCGCGACGACCCGGTCATCCTCGCCCAGTCAGCAATGGTCCACGAAACCGGCGCACCGTGGACCACACTCACACCCGCGCCCGGCTCACCGCACACGTGGACCTAGTCCACGACACAGTAGACCACAGCGGACCCGCCACTGCGGTCCCACCTGTCGGTCTCACAAAGGCCCCTGAAATTGCTACGTCTACACACAGAGCGTACACGAAATCTTATTCCGAGCATTTTTTCTTCAGTAGAAAATTCCGTAAAATCCCTGTAAATACTAGAGTATTTCCTGAGTATTTTATAACTCTTGTTTATCTCTGGATAATTAGGATTTATCATGTGGCTAATTATTTAGCTTAAATCCTATTTATCTTTCCATTAAAAATCTTGCAAAATTCATAACTTATTCATTTGAACTCCAAATTTGATGAATCTTTCGCCAAAATTCATCAAATGTTGAGATCTATCTGTGGGAATCAGTACCACCCACTGTTTCCCACTGTTTGGCCTTTATTTGGATTTAATTGCTTATTAGCTTAATTGTTTGATCGTTAGATTAATTCGATCGTCGTTTATTTACCCTTCAATAGAGGATCAAGCTTTTGAGGAAGGAAACGAGGACCCGGATTACGAGGACTTAGAAGAAGAAGACTTTGGTGAAGGCAAGTTCTAACCCCTTGATCATGTTGACCCTATGTTTGCAAATAATCCTATATAAAGCCTGCTTTGGAAATAATTGTGCATAATATTTAAATATGCTTTAAATGCTAGTTGATCCTATGTTGATGATTGCCATGCCTTGTTAATTGTTTATCCACTGCCTTGTTAGCCCTAGGATTCACTGTCATTAATTCCTTAATGATATGTTGATATGCTATGCTGCTTAGGACTTGTTACCATGTGTACTTAATTAATCTTGCTATACATGCTTTTGCGTCAAATGCGTGTGTGATTGGTGGAGTGCGTGTGAATATGAAACTTGGGACGGTAATATACTAGTGTTAATTGTGCAACCCATAGTGGGGATATTTTCTCTTGGCGGGAGCAAGCAAGGTAGTCCTCAGTGGGGAGGGCTATCTCTGGGATGCGAGTCCTCCTTTGAGGATAGCTATTGAAGATGCTTGCTTCGGTCGTATAAGGACCGGTTCATGTGCCGCCTTGCCTAGCACCTTTCGTACAACCACGTGCCTTGAATGGGAAAGGTTTGGAACCACACCCTACTACAGTGTTCACCCGGTACCCACCTGGAGGGCAGAAGATTGCGACGGAAGCCAGGAGAAGACCCGAAGCAATGAGCGTCGTGGTCCGGCATATGGTGTTCTTTCAGGCCTTTCTACATGATATTGTGACGCCCCTGGTTGGAGTATTTCCGTGGTGGTGCCGCGGTGACACCAAGTAGGTACGGGACCAATAGTATGCCAGCCCAACCTATGACGATAGGGAGGACTGGGGTACCATGTGGGGAAATGTGTACAACCTCTGCAGAGTATAAAATCTATCATGATAGCCGTGTTCCACGGTAATGGACAATGCAAAAGCTTGTGCCACACAATGATTAGTATAACGGTGTGAGTTAATCCCTTGGTGTGTTTTTGGAATACTCCGGTGTGGAACCGTGAGCTGGTTTCCTGCCAGCATTAAAATGTGGGAACTGGCGGGATGGACTTTGTCTCCCCAGGGCCAAACAACCCCATTAATCCCCAATGATAATCATGATTAGTAGTTTGCGAACCGCTTTGTTTTACAAATAAACCCCTGCATAAAATCTGGCTTTCCGCCTAAACACTAAACCCTCAGCCTATCCTTGATGATATCCTTGCATGCTTATACTCCTTGCTGTTAGGACTTGCTGAGTACCTTATGTACTCACCCTTGCTTTAATCATTCAGAGGAGGAACCTGAGTATCAGGAGGATGGTGATGAAGAGTAGGGTTCCGTCCGCACTCAAGATGCCTGTGTCGGCTTTGCTTCCGTCTTCCGCTGTAGTTGTGTTTAAGTGGTTCTGCCTTTGCAGCCCACTAGCATGATGCTTGATGTAATAAGATGGCCCTTGGCCAGGAGTTGTAAGACCTTTTATGTATGAAGGCTTGTATGAGACTCGGTAATATTTATGTAAGTGATGACTCTGTGATATCATTCTGTGTAAAGTGTATGTATCAGCGTCTGATCCAGGGACTGATACAGTAAGCACTCATGCTCCAGAAATGGGGTATGACAACGACGACCCCCGGCCAGCTCCGTAATCCAGTAGAAGGCATTGACTTCTCGTTCTCGGGGGTAGAGAGCATCCTATACGTTTGACTCACTAATATCACAGGCTCCATGTGGCAGCATTGTGTGCAAACAACTCACATTTATCTCTTATGGCTGCATGTCAAATTAGTACCACCAACTTGAAATCAACCGAGAGTAAATTAGAGCGTCCTCAACGGGTATCGTTATCGCTAGCATATATATTTGTTTATAGAGAAAACAGAGGAGAGAGAGCGCCGGTAGCGCTTGGTGAAGCGTTAGCGCTTAGCCGCTCACAGAGGCTGACACCCCTCTGCCACACCCCAAAAGCATCCCACAAGCGTTAGCAGCTAGCGTTGCCTTTGGGCACGCTCTTAGTTGCCTCATTAGGCATCCAACTACTACTGCACCTTTTAGTAAATTTGTTTTGATGTACTACTTTCAAGGCCTGTTTCGGCACGCTAATGTAAACACTACAAGATTGCTAATCTTTTCCAACCATTTTCTTGTAATGGCTAACAGTTTATGATTATTTTGTTACATATCTTCTAAAACTGTTGGGAATGAGTTTGTTGGTAAATTAGTAAAACTGTCATGAAAGATACAATTTATACTAGGCAAACTGTCGGCCACTCGAGAAAAATACTCTATAGTGTTAGAACTGTTGGCCACTTCAAAGAAAATTGTCGCGAAAGATTGGAAATCTTGTAGTGAAACAGCATCGGTATCAGATATGAAAATAGTGATCAAGTAGTTGGCTACTGAATTCCACTATGAGTTGAAAACACGGGAATGGGCTAGCTAGGAGAGGTGTTTGGCTACTCCGTATGTGAATGATAAGGAAGTTTGAAGCAAATTATCTATTAACATAGGGGGTGTTTGGATACCCTGACTAAAACTAGTCAGGTGACTAGAGGCTAAAATCTTTTAGCCTCCCCCTCCCCTATTAGAACTAGCCTGACTAGTTTTAGTCTCTTTTAGTTCCTCTATGTTTGGAACTTTAGTCACTAAAAATGACTAAAATTAGTCTAGTCTAGTCTCTAGTCAGGTATCCAAACACGTCCATAGTGAGACAGTGGGTGGAAGAAGGAAAAATGTTGTATTATTAGACTTGTCAAAAGAAATGTAACCGTGAGCTTTGATAAAATGTTGCAATCCCCATTAAGGGTTTTTCCTAAAAATGGGCTTCCAGACAAAACTTAAAGGAATCAAAGCTCACGGTTACAATATGTTGCAATCCCCATTATGTTGCAATCCTCTATTTTAGATACAATCCAAAAGGCTTGATAGCTCATAATCCAGTTCTATAAAACTCCATTGCGAGCCAAAATGGCCCGTTGCTTTTTTGGAGGATAAACATCTTAAATGCATCTTTGTTGAAGTCTAAGTGAATTATTAAAAATTGCCTGTTCCTTTTTCTATCACTTTAGTTTGGGTATAACTGATTGGTGCATACGAGCTCTATATAGTACCAGCGCAAAACGTTTCGAGTTCGAAATCTAGTGGGCATGATTTATTAAAATAAATTGTAGCCGACTTTATTCGTGCATAGCAGCTAGCTTAACAACCTCTAGTGCAGACGATAATTTTTATGTAAAAGGTACCCCCACTGATGACAACAACGGTCCTCTCTCAGCTTGGCATGGCGAGTGCACTGGAGACGCTCTGCGGCCAAGCCTACGGCGCGAAGCAGTACCACATGCTGGGCATCTACATGCAGCGCTCATGGATCATTCTCCTGGCAACTGCCATGCTTCTCTCCCCAATGTATATCTTCAGCAGGCAACTGCTCACCGCGTTGGGCCAATCTGCCGAGCTATCGCGCGAGGCAGGCTTGGTCAGCATGTACATGCTCCCCTCGATCTTCATGTATGCCATCAACCTGCCAGTCGCGAGGTTCCTGCAGTGCCAACTCAAGAACTGGGTCACCGCGGTAGCTACGGCAGTGGTATTCCTGGCGCACGTCGCGGTGACCTGGGTGCTGGTGCAGTATTTCGGGCTCGGCGTCCTGGGAGCGGCGATGGCGTTCAATTTTTCCTGGGTGCTGTTCGCTGCGCTGCAGCTCGCGTACGCTCTTGGCGGCGGGTGCCCGGAGACGTGGACCGGCTTCTCTGCGTCGGCGTTTGTGGACTTGCCGGAGTTTGTTATGTTGTCCGCGTCGTCGGGTGTCATGGTGTGGTATGTTTTAGTGCATTGCATATCTCAGTCGTTCTCACATCGTGGATGGTGTCTCGCAGCTTTGTTACATGGATTTCTCATATTCTGTTCTGCAGCTTGGAGAATTGGTACTACAGGATACTGATTTTCCTCGCGGCGTACATGAAGAACGCCGAAATAGCTGTGGATGCACTGTCGATATGGTAGATCAACCTTCTCTTGTCTTTTTTCATGCAAAAAAAAAAAATCTCACAATGGTCGATAATGTTTGGTTACTCTGGTATACAAATCTCAAAACTCAAAAGGAATTACTGATCCTGTTTTTGACATCTTGGACAGTATGAGTTTCGCGGGATGGGAGATGATGATTCATTTAGGATTCTTAGCAGGCACTGGGTAAGCAATTAACTGAATTCTAACTATATAATATTAGAAACCATTCAGGAAAGTTAACCGAGTGCCCACCTGTTATTTACAAGGGTGCGAGTAGCTAATGAGCTCGGCGCTGCTAATGGCCAAGGAGCAAGGTTTGCAACATACGTGTCGACAACGACATCTTTTCTCATCAGCCTCTTCGCTAGTTTGTTGGCACTAGTTTTCCACGACAAACTCGCAATGATCTTCTCGTCGAGCGAGCCTGTGATCCGTGCCGTGGATGACATTTCCGTTCTGCTGGCCTTCACTATTCTCCTCAACGGAATCCAACCTGTGCTCTCGGGTATGCACCGTGGTGTAGTGCAAGTCTGCAACATGGAGACCGATTATATATGTTCAATGTTTCTTCCTTGTCATTGCTCTTCATAAGTTCCAGATATCTAATTGTTACATCTACAGGAGTTGCAATTGGTTCAGGTTGGCAAGGGCTGGTTGCTTATGTGAACATTGGGAGTTACTACCTGATCGGCATCCCTTTTGGGGCTCTGCTAGGATGGGGTTTCCACTACGGGGTCCTTGTATGCCTCTGCAGAAAACGCATCTCTGAATAACATGGTATTTTTATGTGTTCCATATACTTAATTTGCCGTTTTTATAGGGAATCTGGGCTGGAATGATAGGCGGCACAATGGTGCAGACGCTAATTCTGGCGTGGATCATCTTGCGATGTGATTGGAATGAAGAGGTGCATCTTTAGTCGTTTAACACTCGAGCCATGAAACTATCTTGTATCACATGATTTTCTTCACATTTTTAGGGTTCGCTGTGCTAAAGTATTTCAGTTTTGCAGGCACTGAAAGCAGGTAAAAGAGTGCGGCAATGGAGTAGCACAAAATGAGATTGAGCTAGCCTTTTATGTGTATCAGGAAAGAGAATCAATTGCTGATGGTTATCAATGGAGAAGAAAAAATCTTACACCCGACATGCATTTTGTGGAAACAGAGTCGGTGGACACTAGATTCAGTACATGATCAGAATCTTGTTCAGGTCGAGGATTAGCAAAACACGATGAAACGTAGTGCAAACAGTATTTTTAGAGTTAGATTAGATCAAATTATGTAAGTTTGATCAGATTTATAGAAAACAATATTAATATTAATGGCATTAAATTTGTATTATTAGAATCATCATGAATTCTTTTCATAGCAGCCTTATTTGATGTCATAGATGTTGCACTTTGGTATGTTTTTATATAAACTTTGTCAAACTTAAGCTCTATTGGAGAAGACAAAAGCTGTTTTAGTCATGGTTATGCCTCTTACCTCAAATTCGTCACATACAAATCATAAAATAAAAATAACAATACTTTGCATGCATTGAAATAAAAAGTGGTACATTTTTATTCAACCAATACACATACCTACATACAGATAATATTTTTTTTACTTCAAATGTTTAATTCAAAAAGAAATTAATTTAAGTATATTAATTTCCCCATCACCCTACCTTACCTCTCTCCCCCACATGCACGCATGGTGTATAGATCCAAAACTTGATCTATAAAATTTCAATAAAAAACCCATAAGAAAAACAACATACGACATGAAGGGCCAACAAAAGATGAAATCTGCTAAATCCCCACGAGAAAATCAATCCTATCCTCTCAAATCAAGCTAAAAAAGATGTAAACCGTATGTAACACCCTGTGTTTTGTCCATGTTGAAAAGTCACTAAAAATTTGAACTTTTTCAAATTTGAACGAAATTCAATCAAAGTAGAAGTCAAATCCATGCCAAATTTAAAATTTCGAATTTTAAATGTGCATCAAACATCACCATGTGCATATTTGGAATTTTCTGATTTTATTTATGTGTTCATTTGGTTTTACTCCTTTTTCAAATTCGAACTTCATTCAAATTTGAATCCTAGAAAGAAAATTCCTGGAAATGTTTGAATCTTTTCTTCCCTCCTGGGCCGCCCTCTTCCTTTTCTTCCCCGCGGCCCACTCCTTTTTTTTTCCTCTCTTCCCTCTCCCTCGCGCAGCCCGCGGCCCAGCTCTTCTCCTCCCGCCGGCCCAGCAGCCGCGCCAGCCCGCTCCGTCGCGCTGAGCCGCTGACAGGTGGGCCCCACCTGTCAGCGTCGTCTCCCACCTCCTGCCACCGCGCCAGGCGCGCCCATGCCGGCCGGTGCGCCTCGTCGCGTCGCGCTACAGCCCGCCGCGTCACGCCCACGCGCGCCCCGTCGCTCCGTCCCGTCGCCTCGTCCCGTCCGCCAACTCCACTGCAACGCGCCTAACTCCCCAGCCTGACCGTCAACAAAAAGCCGGCGAGCTCCTGCCCTTCGACGTCAGCCAGCTCCGCAGCCGTCGCTTCCTTCGCGCTGTGGCCGTCCCGCGCGCCCGTCACCGCGCACGTGGGCACCGTCCTCCCTCTAGCTACCGTCGTGTCGGATTGCACGGGCGCGGACCGAGCCGACGACCACCGCCGCGAGCCGGCGCCCAACGGCTCGCTCCGAGGCCCCCTATAAAGCCCGACGAGCTCCGCCTCAGCTCCCTCTTCTCTTCCCCGAGCTCACCCACCTCCAATCCACTCCAGCGTCGTCGATTTCAGCTCTTCCCCATCCTCGGCCTCAACTCCGGCGACCGCTCCGTCGTAAAATCGCTGAGCAACCAGTGGGCCTCCGTCCCCCTTTCTTGCTCCTCTCGCTTCCTTTCGCCCCCTCTAACCTCGCGGGCCTCACCATTTTTGCAGCCAAGCTGCAGAGCATGGCGGGCATGGGAGGCTAGGGTTCCGGCCACCGCGAGCGTGTCGACGTCGAGCCTCCGGCCTCCTCCGCCTTCTTCGAACCTACGGTGAGCTTCCCCACGCTCCCCTCTCTCTTCCACGCCCCTTCTCTTCCTTCCCCGCGCACGGGCGCATGCTCCGCGTCGAGCAACGCCACCAACCACCGCGCGACCTCGTCGCCGGCAGGCTTTCCGGCCACGCATGGCCGTGCTGAGGCGCCCACCGCGCGCGGCGCACTCATGCGCACGCGCACGGCCACACGAACGCGCGCAAGCCCGCGCGCATGCGCTTTCCCCTCGCGCGCGGTAGCACCACCGCGCTCCGGCGAGCCCGCGCCGCCGCTCCGGCGCCCCTCGACGTCAACGCGTAGCCGTAGGAGCTTCGCCGCGCCGCGTAGAGCCCGTAGGCGTTGACCTCGTCGCAAGACATGCCCTGTAGCCGCCGCCGGTGAGCGTTCCGGCGACGCGCCGCCGCGCGCACCCCGCTCCGGCGTCGTCTGGCCGCGCCGCGCCACCATCCGACGTGGCATGCCACGTCAGCACGCGGGCCCGCGACGACCGGGTCGCCTCGCCACGCGGCAGACCCGGTGCACCGTGCACCAGCCTCACAGACGCGTCCGGTCCACCGCCCCGTGGACCGAGCTCACGGCACAGTACCGTACAGTGGACCTGACCCCGCTGGCCCACTTGTCAGCCTCACACACGTTCTGTAAATGCTAGATCTACTCGCAGTTTGTACACAGAATCTTATTTCGAGCACTTTCCTTTATCAGAAAAATTCCCAAAAATTCCTAAAAATACTAGATTAATCCCTAATCTTTTTGCAACACTTGTTTACTCCATAATAATTAGGATTATGTCTATGCTTAATTACTTAGCTTAATCCTAATTATTTCCTATGTTGCAAACTTGTAAAATCTATATCTTTTTCGTCCTAACTCCGATTCGGGTGATTCTTTCACCAAAATTCGTCTAAAATCATGAACTATTTGTTGTTACCAAAGCCCTCTGTTGTTAGTCTCTTTTTGGTCTTCGTTTGATTTACTTGCTTGCTAGTTCAATTGTTTGATCGGTAGTTTAATTCGATCGTTGTTTATTTGCAATCAATAGAGGAGCAAGTCTTCGAGGAAGGAGCGAAGGATCCGGATTACGAGGACTTAGAAGAAGAAGACTTTGGTGAAGGCAAGTTCTAACCCCTTTGATCATGTTGTTCCTATATTTTGCAAAAATCCGACTTAGAGCCCAGTTTAGAAATAAATTGTGCATGATGTTTAAATGTGGTTTAAATGCCTAGTATGATCCTAAGTACTGTTGAATTGCCATGCCTTGACATTGCTTATCCTGATTCCTTGTCAACCTAAGATTCACTATCATTAAAATTCTTTAATGATATGCTGAAATGATATGCTGCTTAGGACATATTACATGTGTACTTAATTAATCTTACTATACATACTTTTGGTGTGAAATGGTGTGTGTTCGGTGGTGTGCGTGTGAATATGAAATGTGGGATGGTAATATATTAGTGATAATTATGTAATCCATAGTGAGGATATTCCTGGCGGGAGCAGGCGAGGTAGTCCTCAGTGGGGAGGCCTATCTCTGGGATGCGATTCCTCCATGAGGATAGCTATTGAAGATGCTTGCTTCGGTCGTATAAGGACCGGTTCATGTGCCGCCTTGCCTAGCACCTTTCGTACAACCACATGCCTTGAATGGGAAAGGTTTGGAACCACACCCTACTATAGTGTTCACCCGGTACCCACCTGGAAGGCAGGAGTTGCGGCGGAAGCCAGGAGAAGACTCGACATAGCAGGTGTCGGGATCCGGCGTATGGTGATTATTCAGGCCTTTCTACATGTTAATGATGATATTGTGAAGCCCCTGGTTGCAGTATTTCCGTGGTGGTGCCGTGGTGACACCAAGTAGGTACGGGACCATTAATGTGCCTGTCCAATCCATGACGATGGGAAGGGCTGGCATGCCTTGTGGGGAATTGTGTACAACCTCTGCAGAGTTACAAATCTATCATGATAGCCGTGTTCCACGGTAATGGGCAACGCGAAAGCTTGTGCCACACAATGATTAGCATAACGGTGTGAGTAACTTCCTTGGTGTGTTTTTGGAATACTCCGGTGTGGAACCGTGTGCTGGTTTCCTGCCAGCATTAAAACTTGGGAACTGGCGGGATGGACTACATCTCCCCCAGGGCCACAACCCCACTAAATACCACTGATAACTATGATATTAGTTTGTGAACTGTTTTGTTTCCCAAACAACCATTGCATAAAAACTGGCTTTCCGCCCAGATGATAAACCCTCAGCCTATCCTTTGGCTCCACCCTCGCATCAAATTAACCCTCATTGTTAGGACTTGCTGAGTACCCTATGTACTCACCCTTGCTTTAAATCCTTCAGATGAAGAAGCTGAGTACGAGGGGGATGGTGATGAAGAGTAGGGTCCTATCTGCACTCAAGATGCCTGTACTAGTGCCGCTTCCGACTTCCGCTGTAGTAGTATTTAAGTGGTTCTGCTGTTGCAACCCACCTGCTTGATGCTTGTTGTAATAAAGTGGCCTTTGGCCGTTTGTTGTAAGACCTTTTATGTATGAAGGCTTGTATGAGACTCGGTAATATTTATGTAAGTGATGACTCTGTGATATCAGTCTGTATAAAGTGTTCGTATCAGCGTCTGATCCAGGGACTGGTACGGTAAGCACTAGTGCTTCAGAAATGGGGTACGACACCGTAGGTAAGTATATCCACAAAATTAAGCTTCAAATCAACATCTAAACACAAAAAGGCTCCAACAGATGCCTTTGATTTAGCTCCTAGATTAAATCATTGAAAAAAAAGAGATCAAAATCTACCCTCCTTGCTTTTCAAAATTTCTCGGCCGTCGTACTGGCAACCACCTGAGGTGGGCCTGATACTATTTGGGAAAGAAAAAATGCACCCGTTTTTATAGGACAGCAGTGGCGGGCGAAGTGACGTCATCACCAACCGCGCGATGAAGGTCCATCAATAGCAGGCGGTGACATCACCTCAGATGGTGGCGGGCGATCCTGCATCATTGGTGCCCGCCACTACTGCTTGGAGACCAGTGGCGGTCGTGCTGATGTCGTTGCGCATTGTTGATTGTTCTCAGGCGGTGGATGCCGCTGACATCACTCTGGCCGTCACTGCTTAAGGTGATGGGTCCTGTAGTCTTGCTTGGACCGCCACTTCTAGCTGTTGTGCTAGGGCATTTTGTCTGCTATTGTTCTTTGAGGGCCTGCGTCGTTGTAGGCTCTCATTGTAATAGCGTTGGAGGTGGTTAATCTTTCCATAAGGTTCACCAATTTAGAAGCGAACAACCACTCGTTATTTGATCTATACACTATGGATTTCTCTCTTTCTCTTAATGAAAAACGTCAGTCATGATCACAAAAAATAATCTATATGCTATTTTCGAACTGATGGTTCTCTTTTGTTTTATCTTTTGATAAGTTTGTTTTACTACGTGATGCAAAAAATGTAGTTTCGCCTAACAAAGAGTATCATTTGAGTGATCTTCTATTCATGGAAAAAAAAATTTAAAAATGTGAGGTATCTTGGAGAAAGTCGTCTCTGACTCAGTACCACGAGGGCGCGGCGGTGAGCAAACGCTTTACGATGGGGCACGCTATGAGCTTGGATCGCCCGAAATCATACGTACGATCGGGCTCGAGAGTCGAGATGACCGCACCAGAATTAAATACTGATATTGGTCCTAATTTTCTCGAGAATGCAGATTCTTTTTTTGGAGTAGTATACTATTTGCTCGTTCTCCACAACCCAACCCAGTATCAAATGGCCCAACTTGCCGCAGCAGTCAGCTGCAGAAAAATGGCTGTGAAGCCAGCATTGCTTGGCTGTGCACTCTTCCTCCAATATTTAAACTACACGGCTGGCTGGTTCATTTTTCCATTCCGAAATCAGAGGCATGGAGTGTCAGAGCGCCGTGCCTCTCATCTCTGACGAGCTGCCGGAGAAACAGGGAGGAGGCAGGATCCTCGGACTGGCGAAGGAAGTATGGGAGGAGTCCAAGAAGCTGTGGGTGGTAACCGGTCCGGCGGCGTTCACAAGGCTGGCGTTCTACGGCATGGGCGTGGTCAGCCAGGCCTTCGCCGGCCACATTGGCGACCGCGAGCTCGCCGCCGTGGCCATCGCCGTCACCGTCATCTCCGGCCTCAACCTTGGCTTCTTTGTAAGTATATTTTTCTTGGTGCCTATGTCTACTCTCTCGAGCTTACAACTGAATTCTGATTTCTGAAGCTTGATTCCATCCTTACCTCCACCTTCCACCCTCCAGTATCGGATCAGAATCTATTACTCTGTTTAGATATGCAAGTAAACAAGTATGTCGTAGAAAACACAATAAAATAAGAGCAATTTTACTATCTAAAATAATAATTATTAATTCGACTAATGATTCTAGTGAAAAAGTAAATTTGTAATTGCAATATTAATTATGGAATTTACGTCTTATGTCATGGAAGGCAGCCACCCAATTAAACTAATAATAACGAACAAATTATTTACTAGATTAATAAGCATTAGAGATTATTAGTTAGATTACTAATTTGATTTTATTTGTGAAAATAAAACTACTTATTACAAATCTACCACTATTTAATTCCGATATTACGATAAATTAGTGCCCATTAGTAATGGATTTTTGAGATCATATTTGCACCGTTGGATCAAACTAATTGGCATTATTCTAGACAATACAATTGCTCTAAAATGATGCGCACTAAAGTTAGTGGCGAACAACAATCTGCAATACATACAGCTGTTGGTTGAATTGTCCCGTGTTTTTAAGCACCGTTGCTGGAAAAATTTGGCGCACGAGCTAATTCATATGTCATGTGAAGGCATTTGACTTCTTGGGGACATAAAGTATCCAGATCTAGTTATGTATATGAAATTCAGTAGTTCGACTCTTCAAGCTATTATCTTGTTTGCATTAGAGTGTTACCATATGTTTTTACAACCTTTGTTTTTGACCTTTTACAACTCATACATATACATACATACACACACACACAAAAAAAGAGGATCAATTTTTTTCAATGGAAAATAATGCATTGTTGCACCCTAAATTTGACAATTGCTTCAATATATATCTGTAAAACTCTAAAACGTCAAAAGTTCTAAAAGAAACACGTCTCTTCACTAGGACTTATGGCGAACGCTTTTTACTTACCCTAACGATGACAAGCCTTGTACACGCAATTTTGCAGCTAGGCATGGCGAGTGCAATGGAGACTCTTTGCGGCCAAGCCTACGGTGCAAAGCAGTACTCCATGCTCGGCATCTACCTGCAGCGTTCATGGATCATTCTCCTTGTCTTTGCCGTACTCCTCTCACCGACATACATCTTCAGCGAGCAGCTCCTCGCCGCACTGGGCCAGCCTGCTGAGCTGTCACGTGAGGTGGGCTTAGTCAGCATTTACCTGCTTCCGCTGCAATTCTGTTATGCCATCTTCCTCCCGCTCCTCAAGTACTTGGAGTGCCAGCGCAAGAACTGGGTCGCCGGGGTGACCACAGTCGTGGCGTTCCCGATGCACGTCGCGCTGACCTGGCTGTTTGTGATTTACTTCCGGCTTGGGGTCTTCGGCACGGCGATGGCGCTCAACTTGTCCTGGGCGCTTCCTATGGTGGTGGTGCTCTGGTACGCCATTGGCGGTGGGTGCCCCGAGACATGGAGGGGTTTCTCGACGTTGGCGCTCGTGGACTTGAAGGAGTTTACCAAGTTGTCCGCGGCATCTGGTGTTATGATCTGGTACTTGCTTATGCTCTTAGACATTTCTCGGTTCATGGATGATGTCTCTCTATTTCTTGGCTTTTTGATATGCAGCTCATCATGTCACAATATTCACAAGACCAAATTGGATAACTTTATGGCATTTTTGTTTCCGTCCTGCAGCTTGGAGAATTGGTACTATCGAATATTGATTTTCATGACGGGGTACGTGAAGAACGCTGAACTGGCTGTGGATGCACTGTCAATCTGGTAGAACCTCCGTCTCTTAATTGCCATCTTTTCCTAAGAAAACCTCTCAAGCTGGCCTGTAAACAAAGGGAAAAAATTCACAAACTCGTACTTTTCTATTTCTCTCCTTAAACAGTATGAGTTTAGCTGGATGGGAGATGATGATACATTTGGGATTCTTAGCAGGCACCGGGTAAGCAAATGAATGATATAACTCCTCTCCTAAATAATAATCAGAAAGAGTAAAATAACAGAGTTCCCTCCAATTGATTGTTTACAAGGGTGAGGGTCGCTAACGAGCTCGGTGCGGGCAATGGAGCAGGAGCAAGATTTGCGACAATGGTGTCGACGACGACATCCTTTACGATCAGCCTCTCCATTAGTTCACTGACGCTGATTTTTCATGATAGCCTTGCACTAATCTTCTCGACAAGTGAGGCAGTGATCAATGCGGTCGACAACATTTCTGTACTACTGGCCATAACCATCCTCCTTAATGGAATCCAACCAGTGCTTTCTGGTAAATCTGTCATCCTGAATTATGCGTGTGTTTGTCAAATGGAATGCAGTATATGGTGCCAATTCTATACTCGGGTTTTCCCCCTTTTTAACTTTCCTAAAGAAAACTTTATGATTTATTTGTTCATATATATTTGCAGGCGTTGCTGTTGGTTCAGGGTGGCAAGCACTAGTTGCCTATGTGAACATTGGAAGTTACTACCTGATCGGTATTCCATTTGGTGTTCTTCTAGGATGGGGTTTCCACTATGGGGTCACTGTATGAATCTTCAGAATGCATTGCTCCGCAATACGGTATTTATATGCGTTCTATGCTTATTAAGCTTTCTGTTTCTGTAGGGAATTTGGGTTGGAATGATCTGTGGCACAACCATGCAGACTCTAATTCTGGCGTACATCGTTCTTCGTTGCGATTGGAACGATGAGGTTTATTGTTTCTTTTCAACTTTAGCCATCCAGTCCTTTTTTTTTCTGCACAAATATATGGTTGACGATGACGATGAGATTTCTCCACGCTTTTCATTGCTTTTCTTGTCGTTGCTACACGAGCTGATTTATTTTAGTTTTTGCAGGCCTTGATCGCTGGTAACAGAATACGGCGATGGAACAAATGAGTTCCAGCCTTCATGCATATCACAACGTCACAAAAGAAGGTAGAGTTGTAGGGGGGAAATATTTGGTGAAAACCACATATTCCGTGGAACCGTGAAATGTTTTTCGAAAAACTTACTTAGAAGTTTTGAAAAATTATGAAACTTGGCATACGTGTAGATAACATGGTTGAAAACATGCACACAAAATTTGCGATCCAAATTTAACTTCTACAAAAAGATACAAAAATAACAAATCATGATGAAAGAGGAGAAAAAGGACAAAACAGTAACTGTGCAGTATTTTTGTCCTTATCCATCATGATTTTTTATTTTTGTATCTTTTTATATAAAACGATTTTTGATCTGAAATTTTGTGTGCATGTTTCCAACCATGTATTCTACACGTATGCCAAGTTTCATAGTTTTTCAAAACTTCTAAATATGTTTTTTGAGAGAGTTTTATCGAATCCACCGAATGTGGGGTTTGCATTGAATATTTTCCCAAGTTGTAGCCATCCCAACTGCAGGATCTCAATGTAAACGGTAAACCCAGCATCGCTACGTACCTGATGGTCACCCTGGTCCTTGTTCCATTCATTATAATTTGTCATGTTAAGATTTTTATTCTATGCTTCTTTGTGTGTAATTATTGGTATTTGGTACAAGTCAAAGATCATTAGTCCTTGATGTGGCTTACGAAATCTCTTGATACTGATGGCACCTATATATTATATATAAAATTGATCACAAAACGGAGTCACCATATTTGCTTTAAAATGCTGGAAATTCTCACGTTAATCTGAAAAAATAAGAAGAGAAAATTACGCCACCACGTTCGCTCTAAAATGCTGAAAATTCCCATGTTAATCCGATAAAATAAGAAGAGAAAACTACACACCGCTGCCATTACGAAAAAATAGTCACAAAACCCCCTATAATTATTAATAAAATAGCTAAATTCAGAATTATAAATAATAACCAAAATACCCCTCACACCTATTTCTAAATTACCCACCATGCCATTATGAGTCCAAAAATATCTAAATTCGGAATAATAAAAAATGACAAAAGTACCCGTCACATCTATTTCTAAATTACACACAATGCCATTATGAGTAAAAAATAGCTAAATTCGGAATAACAAAAATAGCCCAAATAGCCCTCACGCCTATTTCTAAATTACCTACAATGCCATTATGAGTTCAAAAACAAATTCGGAATAATAAAAAATAGCCAAAAACACCCCTAATTCCTATTTCTAATTTACCTACCATACCAATATGAGGCCAAAAATAACTAAATTTGGAATAATAAAAATAACAAAAAATACACCTAATTGCTATCTAGATCACTCCCTTTTCCAAATTTAGATTAGTAAAGAAATCTATTTTAAGATTCTAAACACAAACAAAAAATAAAATTCAAATGAAAGTGAATATATTTTCTCTTTAAATTGTTGGGAAATACACCTTAGAAAAGAACATGAAAACTATAAACAACATAATAATTCAAATCATATACGTAGCTAAAACTTTACATGCAATGCACTTTTCATTAGGATCCAAAGTGTTCCTTGACCCAGCTATAATTTAGCTAAACCATGATTTGATGCATTATTTTCTAATTAGGATCTTCAATAAGTAAATAGGTAAGAACGTATGTGTGTCTAAAAAAAGGAAACAAAGAAAAATAATTGATAAAGTGTAAATATCACTTTTAATGTGATAATATTATAGAACTTTAAGACCATACGCCTATAACTTTTGAAAAATAAACCCAATATCTAAAGATATATGATGGTTAAAGTTTGGATGACCTTAAACAATCATAATGATCTCCGAGGATGCACGTGAACACGATCCATCTGCTTACATAGGACCGCGATAATCATTGGCAACGCTAAGTAGACCGCTTTAGTGTGAAGTCATAGATATATGAGAAGTATATATTGTTCAGTCTTTAAGAGAACCTAGGTACGCGTAACCGCGAGTGACATGGGACTAGCTTGATCAAGACTGAGCCTTTGAGCCATGGCTATATGCTATACACTCATATGTGCCTCCAAGCAATGATGATCTTTGTTGGTCAGTTGCCGCAATGATGATCTTTACATGCTACCTATAAATATTAGTTATTTCAATATGGCATTTAAGTAAATGATGACTCATCACACACTCAAATTGACAGAGTCATGAGCAATTTCTCCAATCAATTTTAACTATGTTAGAAATGTATAATAATAATAATAATAATAATAATAATAATAATAATAATAATAATAATAATAATAATAATAATAATAATAATAATAATAAAGCATGTTCAAACTCCTACAACATCATATGATAACACAATTAACAAAGTATCTTAATGGTGATATGATCAGACAAATTAGAGGTCTTGGTGGATGGATCCATATTATAAAGCATGAAACAGAAGTTGATGTGAGGCACATAAGTGAATTATAAATGTTTATAATGCACTTATGTGCTTCACATCAACAGAAACAAAAGACAAGACCATCAATTTGAATATAAAAACAATTATACAAAGCCCAAAATATTCAGCCAAGGTCTCCTGTAGCAAACATTACTGTTGCAAAGAGCTTAAAAGTGCAAGAGGCGAGAATCAAAATTTAAAAGTTTGTCACTACACGCTAATAAAGAAAATTAATAGATATTGTTTATTTCCTAAATGTATATCGCATAACTTTTATTGGTGTTGTGTGTTTGTTTCGGTGAAATCATGTTATGTGTCCTATTTTTTTAAAAACAAAAATTAAAATAGAAGCATGTCCAAGATGAAGGAATGTTGATAGAACAATAATTGATCAGAATAAGCAGAGGAAGCATGATGAAAAAAATTATAAAAAAGTAGGAGTTTTGTACTATTAAAATTGCATAGACAAACATCAATTATGTTCAATTTGCTTGGATTAATAAAAAGATATAGATATGTTATGACTGAGTTTATATCATATCTATTATTTTATATTGTTTTTCCAGTGATTCATCTTTTATTCTAGCCTTTACACAATACTTACATGTTCATTATTTCGACAATGTATCTTTGTCGGCCAGTTGCTGTGATGATGATCTTTACATGCCACCTATAAATATTGGTTATTTCAATATGGCATTCAAATAAATGATGACTCATCACACACTCAAATTAACAGAGTCGTGAGCAATTTCTCCAATGAATTTTAACTATGTTATAAATTTATTACTATAAAAATAATAATAAGCCATGTTCAAACTCCTGCAGTACTATAAAAATAATTAAAATATTTTAACAAGACTAGTGTAACACCCTGTGTTTTGCCCATAATTAAAAACCACTAAAAATTTGAACTTTTTCAAATTTGAACAAAGTTCAATCAAAGTAGAAGTCAAATTCATGCCAAATTTAAAATTTTGAATTTTAAATGTGCATCAAACACCACCATCTGCATATTTGGAATTTTCTGATCTTATTTATGTGTTCATTTGGTTTTGATCCTTTTTCAAATTTGAAATCCATTCAAATTTGAATCCTGGTAATTCTCTGGAAATGTTCAAACAATTCTTTCGCTCTTGGGCCATCCCTCTCTTTTCCTTCCCGCGGCCCACTTCCTCTTCCCTTTCTCTTTCTCTCTCGCGGGCCGAGCAGGCCGTCTCTTCCTCCAGCCCAGCTCGCCAGCCCGCTCGTCACCGCGTCTCGCTGACAGGCGGGCCCCGCCAGTCATCCCCCTCCTCCTGCCACCGCGCCAGGCCGCCCATGCCTCCCTGCCGGCGATGTCGCCTCGTCGCGTCCGGCTACAGCGAGCGCCGCGTCACGCGCACGTACGCACCCCCCGTCTCGTCACGCTCCTCCGTCCCGTCGGCCAGCTCCCGCAGCAGCGCGCCCATCTCCCCCGCTTGACCGAGGACCACGACCCGCGGAAGACCGGCGAGCACCCACTCCTCGACGTCAGCCCGCACCAGCACCGCCTCGTCGCGTCTCGTCCGCAGCCTCACGCCCTCGTCAGCATGCACACGAGCGTCATCACACCGTGGCGCGCCATCGCGTCGGATTTAACGCCGACGACCAAGACCGGCGACCGGAGCTTGGACCGGCGCCCAACGGCTCGCTCCGCGGCCACCTTTAAAAGCCGAGCAGCTCCGCGCGTGCCCCTCTTCCCTCTCCCGTGCTCAAACACACCCAATCCACGCCCAAGCACCACTAATTTGAGTTTTCCCCATCTCCTTCCCCAACTCCGGCCGCGCGTAGTGAAGCAAAGAGTGAAGCTCCGCCACCCTTTCCTTCTTCCTTTGGACTCGCCGCGCCGTGTCTGACCTCGTCCCGTTCTTCTTCTTCGCAGGAGAAGCGCGGAGCATGGCGTCCACGGCGGGCTAGGGTTCCGGCGACCTCACGCACGTCAACGTCAAGCCTCCGACCGCCTCTCGTCTCACCAACCCCACCGTGAGCCTCGCCTCCCTCTTCTCTCTCTCCTGCGCCATTTCTTTTCTTTCCCCGCGCGTGGACATGAGCTTGACACCGAGCACCGAGCACCCGCCGCCGCGCGACCTCGTCGCCGGCGAGCTTCCCGGCCGCGCCCGGCCACGCCGAGCCGCGCACCGCACGCTGGCGCTCCGTCATCTCCGGCGAGCCCGCGCCGCCTCTCCGGCGCCCCGCGTCGTCAACACCAAGCAGCTCCCGCTCCGCCTCCGCGCGTAGAACCCGTAGGTGCTCACCGCGTCGCCATCCGTGCCCTATAGCCGTCGCCGGCGACGTTTCCGGCGATGCGCCGCCGCGCGCGCCGCGCTCCGGCGCCTTTTGACCGCGTCGCGCCGCCGTCTGACGTGGCGTGCCACGTCGGCACGCGGGCCCGCGACGACCGGGTCGTCTCGCCACGCGGCAGACCCGGTGCACCGTGCACCAGCCTCACAAACGCGCCCGGTCCACCGCCTCGTGGACCGAGTTCACAGCACAGTGCCGCACAGTAAACCTGGCCCCACTGACCCCACTCGTCAGCCTCACACGCGCTCTGTAAATGCTAAGTCCACACGCAGTTGCACACAGAGTCTTATTTCGAGCACTTTCCTTTATCAGAAAAATTCCCAAAAATTCCCATAAATACTAGATTATCTCCTGATGATTTTGCAACACTTGTTTACTCCAAAATAATTAGGATTATGTCTATGGTTAATTACTTAGCTTAATCCTAATTAATTCCTATGTTGCAAACTTGTAAAATTCATATCTTCTCCATCTTAGCCCCAATTTTGGCGATTCTTTCGCCAAAATTCATCTAAAATCATGATCTATCTGTTGCTACTAGAACACTCTGTTGTTGGACTCTTTTTGGTCTTCATTTGGTTTATTTGCTTGTTAGTTCAATTGTTTGATCGGTAGATTTATTCGATCATTGTTTACTTTGAATCAATAGAAGAGCAAGCTTTTGAGGAAGGAGCTGAGGATCCGGATTACGAGGACTTAGAAGAAGAAGACTTTGGTGAAGGCAAGTTCTAACCCCTTTGATCATGTTGTTCCTATGTTTGCAAATATCCAACTTAGAGCCTAGTTTAGAAATAAATGTGCATGATGTTCAAATGTGATTTAAATGCTAGTATGATCCGAAGTACTTGCTGATTGCCATGCCTTGATATTGCTTATCCTGATTCCATTGTTAGACCTAGGATTCACTATCATTAATTCTTTAATGATATGTTAAAATGATATGTTGCTTAGGACTATTTACCATGTGTACTTAATTAATCTTGCTATACATGCTTTTTGTGTGAAATGGTGTGTGTGTTTGGTGGAGTGTGTGTGAATATGAAATGTGGGATGGTAATATATACTAGTGATAATTGTGCAACCCATAGTGGGGATATTCTTTGGCGGGAGCAAGCGAGGTAGTCCTCAGTGGGGAGGGCTAACTCTGGGATGTGACTCCTCCTTTGAGGATAGCTATTGAAGATGCTTGCTTCGGTCGTATAAGGATCGGTTCATGTGCCGCCTTGCCTAGCACCTTTCGTACAACCACATGCCTTGAATGGGAAAGGTTTGGGACCACACCCTACTATAGTGTTCACCCGGTACCCACCTGGAGGGCAGGGGTTGCAGCGGAAACCAGGAGAAGACTCGACATAGCAGGCGTCGGGATCCGGTATATGGTGATTATTCAGGCATTTCTACATGATGATGATGATATTGTGAAGCCCCTGATTGCAGTATTTCCGTGGTGGTGCCGTGGTGACACCAAGTAGGTACGGAACCATTAGTATGCCTGTCCAATCCATGACGATGGGGAGGGCTCGTATGCCTTGTGGGGAATTGTGTACAACCTCTGCAGAGTTAAAAACCTATCATGATAGCCGTGTTCCACGGTAATGGGCAACGCGAAAGCTTGTGCCACACAATGATTAGTATAACGGTGTGAGTTACTCCCTTGGTGTGTTTTTGGAATACTTCGGTGTGGAACCGTGCGCTAGTTTCCTGCCAGCATTAAAACTTGGGAACTGGCGGGATGGACTACATCTCCCCCAGGGCCACAACCCCACAAAATACCACTGATAATCCTGACAGTAGTTTGTGAACTATTTTGCTTTCCAAACAACCCTTGCAAACCGGCTTTCCGCTCAGATGATAAACCCTCAGCCTATCCATTTGTTATACCCTTGCATATAATTACCGCTTGTGTTAGGACTTGCTGAGTACCTTATGTACTCACCCTTGCTTTAATCATTCAGATGAAGAACGAGAGTACATGGAGGATGGTGATGAAAAGTAAGGTCCTGTCCGCACTCAAGATGCCTGTACTAGTGCCGTTTCCGTCTTCCGTTGTAGTAGTGTTTAAGTGGTTCTGCTTTAGCAGCCCACCAGCTTGATGCTTGATGTAATAAAATGGCCTTTGGCCGGATGATGTAGGACCTTTTATGTATGAAGGCTTGTACGAGACTTGGTAATATTTATGTAAGTGATGACTCTGTGACTTTCATTCTGTGTAAGTGTTCGTATCAGCATCTGATCTGTGGACTGATACGGTAAGCACTAGTGCTCCAGAAATGGGGTGCGACAGAGTGGTATCAGAGCCATGCTTGACTGTAGGACGGACCCTAGGCTGGAAACGACTCTGAGAGAGTGATATTATATATATATATATTTATATATAAACCTATATTACAAAATCTCTACTCCTTGTTCTCTATCTACTTTACAAATTGTTTTGTTACTTTGTACTTACCCATCTTCAACTTTTGTTGAAACAGATGGAGGACCAGAAGCTAGACGACGGGTGGACCCGCAGCTACCAGATCGGTGTTTTAGGCTTCCCCACTATCCTGTGAGAGGCGTTGCAGAGGTTCGGCTACACCGACCGTCCAGAGTACCGCTCTCTCAGCTTCGTCGAGAACGGCACCCAGTACTGCGAGGTGCACGTGACAGTTCTCCAGCCACGTACACGCCCAGACTTGGAGCCCCTGACAGTGACAGCTTTTGGCACCCAGTCCGGAGACGCCCACCAGATTGCAGCTCGCAAGACCCTGTTACTCTTTTGCCAGCGCCACGAGGAGGAGGTACGTGACACCCCGTGTCGCTACTTCCCGCTGTACGAGCACACCGAGGCACAGTGGCAGTACAGGTTGAGTGCTCTACAGGGACCAGACCAGCGTGAGGAGGACCCCACTGTGGTAGCGTCTGCTTGGTGCATAATGGCCATGGACAGCCTGTTCGAGTCACGCCAGAGAGGGTTCGAGAGCAGTATCACCAGAGCTGAGGCAGCAGAGTCTAGAGAGAGAGATCTCAGGGAGCAGCTTCAGCAGACCCAGACTCAGCTTGCAGAGGTCCAGGCACAGTCTACACAGACAGCGCACGTCCTTGAGATGACTGCACAGATGTGGGATGAGGACACGCAGAAGCGCACAGAGGTTCAGGCCCAGCTTGCAGCAGCCCAGGCACAGCTTGCACAGCTCCAGACCCAGCTCACCGAGTCCCAGACAGAGCAGGCACAAATTCAGTCTACCCTCGAGGCAGCTATGGGCCTCTGGGAGGAGGACGCCCTGTACCTTATCACAGAGGTTGACCGCTGCTACGTGAGACTCCACCAGGTTAGAGCAGGACCCCGTCGCAGGTTCACCCCGAGGATCGGAGGTCCCAGACGCCACCTGCACTACGCTAGTCCGACAGACTCAGAGGGTGACTCCAGTGACAGTGAGGACTCAGGAGGCGCACGACCGTCAGGAGGAGCACAGCAGGCAGCCCCAGCTTCCCCAGAGGTTGCACCAGCCCCAGCTTCCCCAGAGGTTGCACCAGCTCCAGTTCCCACAGAGGTTGCACCAGCTCCAGTTCCTACAGAGGTTGCACCAGTTCCAGCTCCAGCTCCAGCGCCAGCTTACGGATTTCTGTCAGAGTCAGACGAGGAGCCCTCAGAGGAGGAGGATGCCCAGATGGCAGAGGACGACCCTGAACTAGAGTTACTAGAGGACCCTCTGCAGAGTGAGGAGGATACAGAGACCGATGGTGAGATGGATTATTCGACAGATGACGACAGTGACTCAGAGTCGCTTGACGAGGACCAGTTTCCCCTGATCGACCTGTCGCCCCCACACTACGACCTGGAGATGGAGGAGGTAGGCAACGTCGTCAACTTCTGGGTTAACATCGACGACCAGCCAGTAGTGATTGACCCACCAGCTCAGCAGGAGCCAGCACCTGTTGCACCCCCAGCTCAGCAGGAGCCAGCACTTCTTGCACCACCAGCTCACCACCAGCTAGCTCTTATGGCACCTCCAGCAGCTCAGTACCCGCCAGCGCTTGTAGCACTTGGACCATTGTTCCCGTACCAGCCAGTTCTTGCACCACCCACAGCTCAGCACTACCCAACAGCTCCACAGCAGGCCCCACAGATGCTCGGACACACGGATCTCTTCTCCGTGCCCACGAGCAGTGGAGTGACCCCTACGACTTGTACCGTGCGTGGCGCAGGGACCACGGCTACGACCAGTACTGAGGAGCAGCTATCTCTGATGGAGTCAGTTACCAGCAGCACTGGTGGAAGCAGTGCTTGTATCCGTAGTTAATAGCTTGCTGTTTGTAAGCAGTCCAACAGATGTGTGTCGTTGTATCCTAGAGTACCATGTTGTCAAGTCTTGTTGTTTAGTTGTAACCGTCAAGTCCTCCTGTGTAAGGACTTGAGTATGTGTGATCGAACTCTGTTATAATGCCTATGTATGCTGTGATGTTGTAATGATGCTGGATCTTATTGCTTGTGTGTTAGAAAATCTTGTGTTCCTGTCTTGTTACCTTGTCCGAGCCCTTGTCTCAACCTCAACTTGTTCTCACCTCTCGCTACCCTCTATCCACTCAACAGATGCCTCCCGTAAGGCAGTCTGCCCGAGTGCAGCAGCGTCGTGAACGTCAAGCTGCACAAGACGAGGATGCCCCAGGGCAGGGCAATGCACGTGGACGTGGAAGAGGAAGAGCTAACAACCAGCGTGGCAGAGGTGGAGGCAGAGTTGGAGGCAATAACCAAGAAGATGAGGCAAGCCAGAACAATCAAAATAACCAGGACAACCAGAATGACCAGGAAGGCCAGGGTGAAGGTGGAGGTAATCAGCAGAACCATAATCGAGGTGGAGAAAACCAGAACCGTGGAAGAGGTGGAAGAGGTGGACGAGGTGGAGGTTTACCTAACCCGCCTGTCACCAACCTCGTCACTGTGATAGATAACCAGACTCGTCTGATGGAGATCATTGCTCAAGGACTTCTTGACCGTGCACCTGGTCCCCAGACCAAGATGTCAGAGTTCATGAGGCTCAGGCCACCGACCTTTGAGAATGCCGAAGAAGACCCCCTAGCAGCAGATGATTGGCTGAGAAGCATCACCAAAAAGCTTCAGGTTGTGAATGCCAATGACCGAGGGAAAGTCCTTCTGGCATTGCACCAGGTCATGGGAGCAGCCAGTGAGTGGTGGGACAACTACCGTGAAGCTGCAGAGAATGCTGATGCTATCACTTGGGATGAATTCCAGGAGGAATTCAGGAGGTACCACATCCCTGAGGGTATCATGGATATGAAGGCTGATGAGTTTCGCTCTCTGAAGCAAGGAGCTATGACTGTAAACCAGTACATCAGGAAGTTCATGAAGCTTGCACGTTATGCACCTGAGGATGTGAGTACTGACAAGAAGAAGCAGGACCGCTTCAGGAAGGGATTGAGTCCTAGTTTGAAGATGCAGTTGGTCACTCACATCTATCCAGACTTCAACACTCTGATGAACCGTGCTATTCTTCTGCAGGATGCACGTTCTCACATCGAGAGTGACAGGAAGCGCAAGTTCAACGCACAAAAGTTCAGGCAGCAGGAAAGGAACCAGAGGTTAAGGAGCAACTTCTCTCAGAAGCCTAGGTACCAGCCAACCATGCAGTACAGGGCCTCAGCGTCACACCAGCAGAATACAGCACCTTCCTACCGCAACCAGAATCCCAGCAGTCAGCAGAGGAGCGGTGCCAGTGTTGCCCAGCCAGCTCAGAGTGACAAGAGGACATGCTTTAACTGCCGTGAACCAGGCCACATGATTGCCAAGTGCCCTTATCTGAACCAGAATCAGGCTCCAGCTCAGTCTCAGCAGCAAAGCAATACCAGGACTGCAGTGTCAGGAGTCGGACGTGGTGGACAGCAACTCTCTGGACAGCCGCGAAGGAACAATCAAACCTTCGGTCAAGGCAGCGTCAACCACATCGACACCCAGGAAGCCGAGGATGCACTAGACGTTGTCCTCGGTGAGTACCTTGTCAACTCCACTCTTGCAATAGTTTTGTTTGATTCTGGAGCTTCGCATTCGTTCATATCTTCAAAGTTTGTTGCTGCACATGGTTTTCCAACTGTTTTGCTCAAACAACCATTGATAACACGCTCTCCTGAAGCGGAAATCAAGTGTTTGTTGGGATGCCCCCGGGTTAAGATTCTTTTAAGTGGGGTAGTATTCTTAGCAAACCTAATAGTCCTCCAGTCTGCCGGAATAGATGTTATCCTTGGAATGGACTGGTTGAGCAAACATCAAGGCAATATAGCCTGTGATACCAGGAAAGTCTCCTTAGTAAACCATCAAGGTATTAAGGTTGAATGTGAGCCAAGAAGAGTGAAGGCCACACTTATGGTATGCAGTTTGGAAGCCACACCCCTGGAGGAAGTACCAGTCGTCTATGAGTACCCAGATGCCTTCCCAGATGAGTTACCTGGAATGCCACCTGACCGAGACATAGAGTTCATCATTGAGCTCATTCCCGGAACTTCTCCAATAGCCAAGAGACCCTACCAGATGGCAGCTAATGAGCTAGCAGAATTGAAGGAACAGATAGCAGAGTTACAAGAGAAAGGTTTCATAAGACCGAGCTCTTCACCATGGGGATCACCTGTTCTGTTTGTCAAGAAGAAAGATGGTTGTCTCAGAATGTGCATTGACTACCGTTCACTCAATGAAGTTACTATCAAGAACAAGTACCCGCTGCGCAGGATCGATGACTTGTTTGACCAGTTGAAGGGAGCCAAGTTTTTCTCCAAGATTGACCTGAGATCAGGGTACTACCAGCTGAAGATTCGAGAAGGAGACATACTCAAGACAGCTTTTGTCACTCACTATGGTCAGTATGAGTTTACAGTGATGCCCTTTGGACTCACCAATGCACCAGCATACTTCATGAATCTGATGAACAAAGTCTTCATGGAAGAGTTAGATCGGTTTGTCGTTGTCTTCATTGACGACATTTTGATCTACTCTAAGAGCGCTGAGGAACATGAACAACACCTAAGGATTGTGCTTGAGAAGTTAAGAGCACATGAGCTTTATACCAAGTTCAGCAAGTGTGAGTTTTGGTTAAAAGAAGTCACTTTCCTTGGTCATATCTTGACTGAAGAAGGAATTGCAGTAGACCCAGCTAAAGTTGAGGCAGTTACCAATTGGAAGCAGCCCACAAATGTGACAGAAGTCAGAAGTTTTCTTGGACTGGCAGGTTACTACCGCAGATTCATAGAAGGGTTCTCCAAGTTAGCCAGACCAATGACTGCCCTGACCCAAAAAGGAAAAGAATTCAAGTGTACAGAAGCTTGTGAGAAGAGTTTTCAAGAGCTAAAGAAGAGGTTGACAACAGCCCCAGTGCTAACCCTATCGGATATATATCAAGATTTTATCGTATACTGCGACACATCTCGACAAGGTTTGGGTTGTGTGCTAATGCAAGATGGACGAGTAGTGGCTTATGCATCAAGGCAACTGAAGGTTCATGAGAAGAACTATCCAACACATGATCTGGAGTTAGCAGCAGTTGTTCATGCTCTGAAGATCTGGAGACACTATCTTATTAGAAAAAAGTGTGAAATCTTCACGGATCATAAGAGTCTGAAGTACATCTTCACGCAGTCAGACTTAAATCTCAGGCAAAGAAGGTGGTTGGAGTTGATCAAGGATTACAATCTGGACATACAGTATCACCCTGGAAAGGCCAATATAGTTGCAGATGCACTGAGTCGCAAGGCTCACTGCAATAACATCAAGTTACATAAGAGAAGACCTGAGTTACTAGCAGAGTTCAAGCAACTAAATCTTCACTTCACCAAATCAAGTCAGATAAACAACCTGTGTGTGGAGCCAACTCTAGAAAGTCAAATCCGAACAGCTCAAGAGGATGATGAGGAAATACATGATCTCAAAGCTAAAACCGGAGTCGATAAGGCACCAGGATTCAGAGTAGATGATCAAGGCACCTTATGGTACAAAGATCGAATATGTGTACCCAAGAATGGTGGGTATCAGCAGCTTATCATGGATGAAGCCCATAACTCCGCTTACTCCATCCACCCAGGATGCACCAAGATGTACTTAGATCTGAAAAAGAAATTTTGGTGGTCAGGAATGAAGAAGGATATTGTAGCACCCCACCTCAAATTAATGAGGGGTTTGCTAACCAGGATCTTAATCGGGTGACACTTGACGACGCAAGAGTCCAAAAGTACACACACATAAGCATAAATAAAATAGAGTGCAAGTGAAATCTTAACTATTACAACTTTGGGTTGAATTTGATTACATAAAAGAGTTTGAAAAGCGTAGCGGAAGCGATACACAACACGACGTCATTAATCCTAAGATGAAGCACATTCAGCCCGTAGATGTGCCTCATTCTTCTGAGTCAAAACATCTCCTGCAAAAAGATTTAAACAACAAACCCTGAGCAACTAATACTCAGCAAGGCTTACCCGTCAAAATGGCCTTCTAAGATCGACTCCTAGTATGCAGGGGCTGACCAAGGGTAATGGATTAAATTGCATAAAAGTAGCACTAAAAGTTGATCCTTCTTTCAAATTTTAGCCAAATTAAAAGGGTTCTTGCATAAACATAAATATTAGCAACCTACACTAAGCAATATATGGTTGCAATACAATTTATTGAAGTAACCAATCAGCAAGTATAATCATCATGTTTCACTTCTTACTACGAGGTGACGCAGTGAACAAGTGGTACTCAATAACCGCGAGGGACGGCGATTCGAATCGATTTACACCTGCAGGCAAAACCCGGATACACGACGTACGCACACTCACGGGAAGTCACGCACAGCAACCTTTCACAAGACACCATAAAGTCGGGCCGTTTAACACCTCTCCCGAGTACACGTCTCCCCACGCGATAGCCACGCCGGGTCTAACCGTGGTTCGCCCGGGCACCCTCCCCTCAAACACGGTCCCATATTCCACTATAGCCATCTTCATCACCAAAAGAGAGGTGGGTTCACGTCCAACAATATAGCATCGAGCTACTAAGTTTACTAGTTCCCATTCTCCTAGCATGCATCCGGTACTGTTCAAACTTGCTCAGCGGGACCACAACGAACGGTCCTCAATCGACATAGACGGGGCTACCGCACACAAGACCTCCATGCCTTGTTGCAACCTACACATCCCCGTCCGGTCTCAAATTATCATCATCATGTGTGAGCTACCGACAAATATAGTTTTTCCCAAAAAGAGCCCTATAGCTCGCAAGTAGTGTTCCGCACCACTCGACTTCTACCGATGACTCAATATTAAGCATAGCAGAAACTAACGAACGGCTGAATATACCCACCCATAGGAATACATATGGATACATGCAACTAAGGTTTCATTCAACTCCTGAATACCTAATGCACATAACATGACTCCATATATAGTGATAAAAGGAAAATCTTTTAAAACAAGGTGAGATGCACCGGGGCTTGCCTTGGGTTTGAGCAAAGTTAGCACATTCCAATATGTTAGTAGCAGCACCAAGTTCGCCATGGTGATGATTCCCATATCTTCGGTTCCACCTTAGCATCCTAAATGACAATATAAAGTGATGCGATGCAAATTTAGAATGCATGAATAAAGAGTGAATGGAGACATGTTTGATTTAGTTAACAACAAGGCAGCATTCGTCGTGACTAAAATAAAACTGAACTTCGTTAACAACAAGGGGTGTCGTCTGAGGTTGAGGTTATAGCTTTATCGAATTTCACTTAAAGCATTCTTTTCAAATGGAGAGGAAGTTAGTTTCATCATTAAACATTGGTTGCTTTCTCTTATTGCATAACAATGGCTTGGGCAAATATCATGGAAGTGATGTGAGCTTTATAAGAGCATTACTCAACCTTATCACTAAGTTTGGGATTTAACGTTATTTACGGAAATGTAAATTGGCATATCATGACATGGTTAATCAGGGAAATATTATTGGAGCTCTATGATTACGGAGGAAACCTATTGGGATTTAATTTGCGGTGATACTTTGTTTTAAGATATGCTCTTGGTCTTATAAGGACCATATTCACCTCGACAAAGTATTTACCCTATAGTTTTTCTCGAGAGAAAGCAAAGTATGACATTATGTATAAACCTCTATTTACTATGAATTCCTATGGTGAAAATGATGCTACATGTATATTTTATTAATAGTGATTGCGTGCATATCTATTATGTACAGTCTACATTACGAGTACTAATGAGCATGGGGTTGTTTCAAAGAAACAGGAGTAAATAAACTAGATTTACATAGCAACTAATCTTAGGGTGGTTTGAAAATAAAAAGAGGCTATATGCTCCTAGTGCCTAGGAAAATATTCTTATGTGTAAAAAGGTTTACTTTCTACATTTAAAAAGGCGTGCATAAATTAATTACTCAGCCGATTTATGTGTATGCATAAGATGGGCAACCTATACTCAGGGCATGAGATGCATGAATACTATTTATTTAACTATAACTCCTAAGGTAGAGTACCAAGTATAAATGAACCGATAGGCTCATGCATGGATAATATGTTCATTTACTTGGAATAATTAATTTACATTCAAAGTAAAAAGTGTACAAACTACCAATTTGGTAACTACCTATGACATGTAGATTGAGATCCATATATATTGTTCGAAGCAATTACATGTACAACCATTATGTGAATATGCAAAGTATTTCAAATAGGAACATATACAATTATCATAAGAAACATGTATGCACCAAATTAATTATTATTATCGTCATTTTTAAAGACAATGTCATGTGCTTTAATATTGGCAACTAGTGGTACAGGTTCCTCAACAAATTCAATATAATGTACTTCATGAAATTAGTGTAAAGGTTCATGGAACTTCCTTGATAAATATAATTTAGTGACATGATGCACATGACATGGTGATGATCAAAAGTAACTTAAGAACATTTTCGTTGTTTTTTGTCTAAACTATTTCTTTTACCAGTAATGGTTTATTGGTTGTATAAAACAGTGTGAACAATCAAAGGAAAGTTAAACATGTCACCGGTTTTAATTGAAAGCAATAAGAGATACGGACACCATAAAAGGATTTATGGCACTTTCTTGATAAATACATTACAATGATGTTATTAAGAACAAGACAACATGTTCGCGGACTTACTAACATGATTCAGGTACTTATGTGTTCAAAGATTTACGTGTAACGTTTTCGCTTTAGTAATGGTATAAGTGTGTACAAATATTTTCCTTATAATTTCCTTAAATGTTTCTGGAAGGTTCAAATATTTATGTTGAGTTTTTATTTGGCAAGGTCATCATCCGCAGAGACACATATCCAAAATTGGGTGCAAAACTGCATAGGAATAAAATACTAAAAATGATTTATCTAGAAGCTTGAAACTAAAATTAATCTTAATTTAAGTTGATTTTTAAGAACTGGTTTCAGGGACAAGTTCAGGGCGCCCACATGGAATATGCACGCCAAAAATCAGACCTATTACATGTTTAGATATTTTTATAAAATTAATATTCTATTTTTGTTCTCTGATTTTTAGAGAATTAATTACACAGTATTTAGATGTTTATGTTGCACCAATGGATAGATCTTGTTACAAGGATTCCAAAAACATTTAGTTTGCAATTTTTATATACCCATAACTCCAGATATAGATTTTTGAAATTTGTACAATTTCTGAGCAAGTTTGAGTTATTTATGAAATTGCCACCTTCGTCTTCATCAGAACAGAGCTACAGACAGCGACCAGAAATCCTTGAAATTCGTCGATTTGGGTGGTGGGATTGCACGAGGCATGACACCAATGGATGCGTAGGGATGTGAGGAAGCTATGGGTACGAGTAATCGAGTGGAAACTCACCAAGGAGGGAGGAATCGACGACGATGTGGAGCTCGGTCACCCGGCGGCCATGACTGAAAATCCTCGTCGATCTCGCGCTACAGGCGAGGAGGTTTCGATTGGAGTTGAGGAGCAGCTAGAGGGTGTCTCGGCGCTCTGCTTTGCTGTTGGGGTCGAGCTCGGAGGTGGCTGCAGGGACGGCGCGGCGGCGAGCTCTTTCCGGCGGTAATGGCGGCTGGAACTTGCGAGGAGAACGCGAGAGCAAAGAGGACGACGACTTGACCGCGGAGAAGAGGAGATAAGGATGTGGACTCGGTCGTCGACGCAGTGCAGAGGTGACGCCCACAGTCCGGCGGAATGGGCAGAGAGAGAGGCGCGCGCGACGGAGACGACACCTGGCGCTACAGTAACATTTTCGAATTTTCAATGATTTTCCATGTGCCGATTTGCGACAATTTACTTCCAATGCTCCTGTACTCAGAAAAATCTGAAAAACTCAGGGTTGAAAAGTCTCACTGAGATGAACAGCTTACATTATTGCAAGTTTTCCTAATTCGATTTAAATTTTGAGTTAAAATTCAATTAAGACAGATTTTGGACAAATGATCTTTGATTTATTTGGGCCCATTTCCTTTTGTAGAAAAATCTGCACAATTCTCCAAAAATCTCTTTTTGCCCCTGGATGCCAAGGAAATTTTCATTTGGGTCCACTTGTATGAAAATTTTTAAAGTTTTAGTTCAAGTGTAGGTTTGACCAAAATTCAAGAAATTTTGATTTGATTTGCGAGTTCAATTATGAAAATTTATAATTAACAGGGATTTTCACTAATCAAGAAGGCCTAAGTGCAATTAAGAATTTGGGGTGTTACAGATATAGCAGAATTTGTCGCCCGGTGCGATATCTGCAGCAGAGTCAAAGCAGAACATAAGAGACCTGCAGGGTTGTTGCAACCGTTACATGTTCCAGTGTGGAAGTGGGATGAGATCAGCATGGACTTCATTGTGGGTGTACCCCGCACTCAGAAAGGGAATGATTCAATATGGGTCATAGTGGACCGTCTGACGAAGGTTGCACACTTCATCCCTGTAAAGACTGTCTATAGTGTGGAAGATGCTTGCTTCGGTCGTATAAGGACCGGTTCATGTGCCGCCTTGCCTAGCACCTTTCGTACAACCACATGCCTTGAATGGGAAAGGTTTGGGACCACACCCTACTATAGTGTTCACCCGGTACCCACCTGGAGGGCAGGGGTTGCAGCAGAAGCCAGGAGAAGACTCGACATAGCAGGCGTCGGGATCCGGCATATGGTGATTATTCAGGCCTTTCTACATGATGATGATGATATTGTGAAGCCCCTGGTTGCAGTATTTCCGTGGTGGTGCCGTGGTGACACCAAGTAGGTACGGGACCATTAGTATGCCTGTCCAATCCATGACGATGGGGAGGGCTGGTATGCCTTGTGGGGAATTGTGTACAACCTCTGCAGAGTTAAAAACCTATCATGATAGCCGTGTTCCACGATAATGGGCAACGCGAAAGCTTGTGCCACACAATGATTAGTATAACGATGTGAGTTATTCCCTTGGTGTGTTTTTGGAATACTCCGGTGTGGAACCGTGCGCTGGTTTTCTGCCAGCATTAAAACTTGGGAACTGGCGGGATGGACTGCATCTCCCCCAGGGCCACAACCCCACAAAATACCACTGATAATCCTACAGTAGTTTGTGAACTGTTTTGCTTTCCAAACAACCCTTGCATAAAATTGGCTTTCCGCTCAGATGATAAACCCTCAGCCTATCCATTGGTTATACCCTTGCATATAATTACCCCTTGTGTTAGGACTTGCTGAGTACCTTATGTACTCACCCTTGCTTTAATCATTCAGATGAAGAACCAGAGTACATGGAGAATGGTGATGAAAAGTAAGGTCCTGTCCGCACTCAAGATGCCTGTGCTAGTGCCGTTTCCGTCTTCCGTTATAGTAGTGTTTAAGTGGTTCTGCTGTAGCAACCCACCAGCTTGATGCTTCATCTAATAAAATGGCCTTTGACCGGATGATGTAAGACCTTTTATGTATGAAGGCTTGTATGAGACTTGGTAATATTTATGTAAGTGATGACTCTGTGACTTTCATTCTGTGTAAGTGTTCGTATCAGCGTCTGATCCAGGGACTGATACGGTAAACACCAGTGCTCCAGAAATGGGGTACGACAACTAGCCGTGCAAATACGCGGACAACCATCCTACTTATTGCGTAACTAAGGAACATGTAACTCGTGATGTGACCTACATCATGTTTTGTTTGGGTCGCTGGACCCAGAGGGGAAATGCAAAATTGTGCCTTCCTAGGAATGAATTGATGGATTTTGCAATCACAAAAAAAAAAAAGAATGGATGGATTTTGCATTGTGAATCGTAGGAATGAACAACCGAGATCAACTCATACGAATGAATGCATCGTGATTTGTACTCCAAGCCTCATCTAACGGTTTCGGAAGTGCCTTCCACCCCCGGATTTTTATTTTTTTTTTGAAAGGGAAACATGCATTCCATTAACCATTGGTGCAAAGCAAATCGCCCGCAACAAGAGACTCAACAAAAGCCGGAGCTCCTTCCATCAGAAGTTCAGAGCCCGGACCTAGAGTTTTACCATGACTAGCTAAAGCATGAGCTACTTTATTACAATCTCTAGGACAATAAACCACCACACACGAAAGAAATTCAAACTCGACCAGATTCTTTAACTCCAGGATCAAGTTTCCAGTTGCAGATAGGTCGTAGTCCGATGTTTCCACAGCTTGCTTCACCATCAAAGCATCCGTCTCCAGAATATAAGCCATTTGGTTTGCATCACGAGACTAAGACGCGCGTCTGTTGCGGGGCCATGGGACCACCCAGTACCAATCTATGACCTTGTCACCTTCTGATTCCATCAGATTGTTGTAAAACTTTTAATGGGCCAGGCCCAACTTCTAGAAGAAGCTGTCCTGGTCCATGTGGGCTACTTTATCGCATTGGAGCCCAACACGAAGTTAGGGTTCCACCCCTATAAATAGTTGAGGAGACCCCCCCTGTGTACCCTGACATGAGAATTTCGCAATAAAGAATTTCGTCTCCTCTATTCCAGTTTTACTTTTTGTTATCTGTCGTGATCTACGTGCCGTCGTTCCGCCGATAACCTAACACGTTATCAACACGCTCTACGAGGAATTCACCTAACAGATCGGTGAACTACGGTACGTTCTTGTTTTGCATATGATTTTTGCTATCTTGACTCGTTGCAGCCAAGATCTGTCCAGAAATCAAGGGTTCAGATCCAGAGCGAGCTATAGCAGCTATGGCCGCTCGAAGACGATCTGGATCTGTCGTCGAAAACAAGAAGAAAATCAAGCAAAGTGTCTCGCGCACCCTGCTCGCTAGGGCCTTGTGCCCTGGCAGACTGCGCCGGAATTCCGCGCAACCCGATCTAGATCTGGAGCATAACCCCTGCAAGATCTAGATCGAGATTCGAAACTATTGAAAAGCAAACAGATCCGGCGCAACGTCGCCAGGACAAAGCCTTCGGTGCAACGTCGCCAAAAAGCCGAGTTCTTGAGATCTACAGTGGTTCACGAAGAACCCTACCCTAATCCTACCCGGCACGAAGTCCGGTACAGATTCGGTGCCACATCGTCGAGTTCAGATCCAACATACAAGCATCAGAGAAGAAACAAAGGGAACCGGGTTAAACCCTAACCCTAGATCCAGATCTGAACAAGAAAAAAAAAGCCAAGCCACGATGGAACCGGGACCCGGCCACCATGCGCCGCCCCGGCCCGGCCTTCACCGCGCCACCGTGCGCGCTGGCCCGGCTCCGGCCCAACTCGCCGAGGCACAGCGGGCCCAACCCGCGAGCCCGGCCTCCCCGCGCTGCAGGCTGCCGCGCCACCAGGCCCGGTCACCGCACCGCGCCATAGGCGCCGACCAACCAAGCCTTCATGCGCGACGGGCCTCCGAGCCGCCCCGCCTCCGACGAGCCCAGTCCACCGCGGCACCACGGGTCGCCGCGCTGCCGTGCGTCCGGCGTGCAGCCGCGCGCCTCCGCGCTGGCCCGGCCTTCGAAGCAGCGGCCCGGCCGCCGCGCCGCGGGCCGCCGCGCCGCGCCGCGCCATCAAGCCCCCACAGCGCTGCGCACCTCCTGCACAGCGCTGCGCCCCCCGGGCACCGTGAAGCCAGGGGCCCACGCCGGCCTCCGCCCGTCGCACCAGCCTGGGGACGAACCCGGGTGAAGGCCTCCGCGCCATGCGCCGCGTAGCTCGCCAGATCCAGCGGCTGGAAGGAAAGAAAGAAGATAAGAAGAGAAGGAGAAGCCGGCGGCTGGAGAAGGGAGGAAGTGAGGAGAGAGTGAAGAGATTAGGGTTTCACCCTAGTTTTATACTCCCCTCAGTTTTTTACAAAAAAGCCCTCACAGTTTTCAGAAATCGCGAAGAAGTCCTCCCGCAGTTCTGAAAACCAAGACAAAGTCCTTGGATTTTTTTTGAAAATTACGAAGAAATCCTCGGGCTGTTCAGAAATTTCTGAAAATTATGAAGAAGCCCTCGGAGTATCAGAAAATTATGAAAATATCCTCGGAACATCTGGAAATTACCAGAATATCCCTGGAATATCTGAAAATTACGGAAAAATCCTGTTAATTACGAAAATTGACATGGATTATCCGAAAATTGCTGGCTTGTGTTATTTTTGCATATAACACCCCAGTTTTTGGTGATTTTATATAAAAACACCAATATTATAACTTAAACACGCAGTTTTTGTTATACTTATGCTCTCTATTACTTGGATACATGAATTAATCCTTGCACATTGACATCATGCAGATGTCTGACCTCGTGAAGAGAGACTTTGAAGTCTTGACTCCTCATGGAAGCAACTACCTGTCATGGGCACTTGATGCGGAGATCCTCCTAAGCAGCAAAGATCTTTTGAAGACCGTTCTGCCTAAGGCGGGAGACACTGCCGCAACAGACGTGGAGAAGGCGCAGGCTTTGCATTTCTTGCGCCACCACTTAAGTGCTACTCTGAAGAGTGAATACATGACAGAACGTGATCCAAAAGTCTTGTGGGACTCATTGAAGAAACGCTTTGAGCAGATTGAAAATGTCTTACTCCCCAAGGTTGAGCGTGAATGGCAAAACCTACACTACCAAGACTACAAGACTGTGGAGGATTATAACACAAAGCTTTATGGGATTGTCACACGCATGAAGCTTTGTGGCAAAGAGCTCACGCAAAAGGATCTTATTAACAAGACTCTTTCCACCTTTCACCCTAAGTTCACTTACGTGAGCCGCCAGTACAAGAAGGAGAATTATGAAACCTATGTCGCCCTGAGTAATGCATTGCAGCAAGATCAGGGGGAGGACGAATTGATCATGGAGAATCATAAGAATCGTCCTACTGGCTCATTGGCACCGCATGAAGCGAATGCCGTCTCCTTCAATAAGAAGAAGAAGAACAAGAATAACAAGGGTAAAGGTGCTCCCAAAGCTACACCAAATGCACCCCCGAAGGTTCAAAACAAACCTAATGCTTTCAAGAAGAACGCAAAAGGGAAGTCAAAGAAGACACCTTCAGGGGGAGCGTATGGTGAACAGGATCAGGATTGCTATAGGTGTGGTATGCATGGTCATTGGTCCAAAATATGTGAAACACCACAGAAGTATGTTGACATGTACAAAGACCTCAAAAAGAAGCTCGCGCAGCATGAGGCTAACTTTGTTGAAGGCACGCAGCCAACAACAAAGGCACCAATGGACCATGCAACACCAAGCAAATCCTCTGACCTGGAGTTGGACAATGATCTCATGGATGAAGAGGAAGATGTGCATGGAGATTCTGCGTAGTCATGAAGACTATTAAGAATTATTTAGTTATCTATTTGTAATAGGAGTGAAATAAGTTTAAATTCCTCGAAGGAATTAGTTCGTTTATGTAATCTCTCGAAGAGAAGACATTTGCTTTGAATAAATCAGTTTGTGAAGTTTGTCATTGATTACTCTCTTTGTTTATACATTTCTTATGTATGAATTACAGCATTGTGGAGCAAAATGACTATGGATGAGGAGCTCTGTCTCGTAGACAGTTGCACCACTGCTACTATTCTAAGGGACACTTGCTATTTCCAGACACTTCGAAAGTATACTGGGAATATTCTTACTGTTATTGGCAATAACAATAAGATTGTTGGCACAGGAAGGGCCACATTTGTCCTACCAAATGGTACGCAATTAACAATCCAAGAAGCATTACTTTATCCGGATTCAACCCGGACATTGTTAAGCTTTAAGGATATCCGAAGAAATGGGTTTCACGTAGAAACCAATGATGATGGAGGTGAAGAACGTCTTATCATAACCAAGAAAGAAGGCAATAAGAAGACCACTATTGAAAGTTGTCCGTCAGTCAAAGAAGGCTTGTACTATACGTACATTAAGCCAAACAAAGACTTTGCTACGTTCAAGACTATCTTTACCAATCAAGAAGCATATAGATTATGGCATGACCGTCTTGGTCACCCTGGCCTTAATATGATGCAGAGAATTACGAAGAATGCAATGGGGCATAATTTGAAGACAAAAGATTTCCCAAATCAAGCAGATTTCTTGTGTATTGCATGCGCAAAAGGGAAGCTTATTACTCGCCCCTCGCAGCTTAAGATTCAAGCAGAATCTATGTCATTCCTTGAACGAATTCAAGGTGATATATGCGGACCAATTAGTCCCTTATCAGGGCCTTTCCGCTATTTCATGGTGTTAATAGACGCTTCCTCGAAGTGGAGCCATGTATGTCTATTATCTACTAGAAACCATGCATTTGCACGATTGACTGCCCAGATCATACAATTGAAGACACATTTTCCAGATCATAGAATCAAATCCATTCGAATGGATAATGCCGGAGAATTTAAATCGAAGGTATTTGATGATTATTGTATGAGTATGGGCATCAAAGTGGAACACTCCGTACCACACGTGCATACACAAAATGGTCTTGCAGAATCATTAATCAAGAGGATCAAATTGATTGCTCGACCATTGTTACAGAATTGCTTATTGCCTACCTCTTGTTGGGGGCATGCGGTGTTGCATGCAGCAGCACTTATCCAATTACGACCATCTGCTACACACGAAGAATCACCATTAGCATTGGTGCGTGGTAGAATACCAAATGTTTCCCATTTACGGAGATTTGGATGTGCTGTATACATTCCAATCCCTCCACCTCAGCGAACTGCTATGGGCGCACAACGGAAACTCGCAGTTTACGTTGGATATGAAAGTCCGTCCATAATCAAGTACTTAGAACCCTCCACTGGAGATTTGCATACTGCAAGGTTTGCTGATTGTATCTTTAATGAAGATCATTTCCCGGCATTAGGGGGAGGAAAGTATCTCTCTAGAGAAGAATGCCGGCAAATAGATTGGGATGCTAAAGGAATCCTAGGAATGGATCCTCGCACTAAAGAAGCTGAACTCGAAGTTCAGAATATACTCCACTTGCAGAGAGTTGCTAATGAATTGCCTGAAGCTTTCACCAATACAAGAGACATTGTGAAGTCTCATATACCGGCTGTAAATGCTCCTGAAAGAATAGAAATCCCATTTGAAGAGGATGAATATATGGAATTCCAACCTTCTTCCATAAAAGCAACGAATGCTAGGAAGAGGGGGAGTGAACCGGTTACTAGGGCACCCAAGAAGCCTAGAGTACAAGCTCAAGCTAAAGCTCCTAGGAGACGTCCTGCGGAGAAGAAGCCTAAGCAAACTGCTCAAAAGAAAACCAAAGAAGGTGAAAGTGATCCACATGAAGTGGTGAGACTTGAAGAATTAAACCCAAGTGAGAATGTACATGAATCTCATGAGGGGGTACCGGAAATTCCTGACCTCAATGTATCTATTGATAATGAGGATCATGGAAATGAAAACTCAACGAATTATGTTGAGACGGGAGTGGTATATAATAGAAAGACACTTGAAGTCAATACATACTTTGCCGAAACGATTGCAACACAAATTGATTTGGAATCTGAACCAAAATCAATAAAGGAATGCAAGAAGCGTCCTGATTGGCCAAAGTGGAAAGATGCAATCTGTGCAGAGTTAAACTCGCTGAAGAAAAGAGAAGTGTTTGGTAGTGTAAACCTTACACCAACTGGCATTAAACCAGTGGGTCACAAATGGGTGTTTGTCCGGAAGAGAAATGCTCAAAATGAAGTGACTAGATACAAGGCGAGACTCGTAGCGCAAGGTTTCACGCAGAGACCTGGCATTGACTACGAAGAAACCTACTCTCCCGTAATGGATGGAATCACATTCCGGTATTTGATCTCAATGGCGGTGAATATGAATTTGCAGATGCGACTTATGGATGTGGTCACAGCATATCTATATGGAACATTAGATACAGAAATCTATATGAAAGTTCCAGAAGGTATTAAAGTCCCAAATGAAGATGACCGCAAATTATATAGTGTCAAATTACAGAAGTCACTATATGGTTTGAAACAATCAGGGAGAATGTGGTACAACAAGCTCAGTACATTTCTCTTGGAAAAGGGATTTGTGAAGAATGAAGATTGTCCTTGTGTATTCATAAAGAAATCAGAGAAAGGCTTTTGCATAATCTCTGTTTATGTTGATGACTTGAACATCATTGGTACTACCAATGAAATTGAAGAGACTTGCTCATACTTGAAGACTGAATTTGAAATGAAGGACCTGGGCAAGACTACATATTGTTTAGGTTTGCAACTTGAACATACTCCTGAAGGGGTACTCTTGCACCAATCAAACTATACCAAGAAGGTATTAGAGAGATTTAATATGCACGAAGCATATCCACTCCGATCACCTATGGTGGTGAGATCCCTTGATATAGATCAAGATCCTTTTAGACCGAAGCAGGAAGATGAGGAATTATTGGGACCTCAATATCCATACCTCAGTGCCATTGGAGCCTTGATGTACCTTGCGAATGGTACAAGGCCCGACATAGCTTTTGCTGTTAATCTACTTGCAAGATACAGCTCAGCACCAACTCGAAGGCATTGGAATGGCATCAAGCAAATCCTCCGATATTTGAGAGGAACTGAAGACCTTGGATTATTTTTCAAGAAGAATGGGGAATTAACCCTTGTGGGTTATGTTGATGCTGGATATTTATCTGATCCACATAAATCAATATCTCAGACGGGATATGTGTTTTTATTTGGAGGAACTGCAATTTCGTGGAAGTCAACGAAGCAAACATTGGTTGCTACATCGACAAATTACTCGGAGATCATCGCATTGTTTGAAGCTGCAAAGGAGTGCGCCTGGCTCAGGAGGATGACAAGCCATATAATGAAGACCAGTGGAGTGGCGTATACTCCATCCCCTACAATTATCTATGAAGATAATAAAGCTTGTATTGCACAAGTACAATCGGGATACGTAAAGTCGAACAGGACAAAGCATATGTTACCTAAATTCTTCCACACGCATGAAATGCAAGAGCAGGGAGAGATTTTAGTAACACATGTCCGATCTTGTGACAATCTTGCAGATATGTTCACAAAGGCCTTACCTTCCCGCACTCTCGAAGAGTGTCGGCGTGGTATTGGCATGAGAAGACTTAGAGAAGTGCTTGGAACAGGGGGAGAACTTCCCTAAGTACATCACATTCCCGAACTAAATGAGTTATCTCGAAGATAATTCATATCAGTCATGAAGATTGATAAACATTAATCATGAAGATTAAAAACATTGCACTCTTTTTCCCTTATGAGTTTTTCACATGAAGTTTTCTCAATAAGGTTTTTAACGAGACAATGTGTGCATACAAGTGGTGGTAATATGTGCTCTTTTCTCCAATTTTTCCCACTGGGTTTTTAGGAGTTTTTATGAGGCATACTTATCACGATAAAGAGCCCAAGGGGGAGTGTTGTAAAACTCTTAATGGGCCAGGCCCAACTTCTAGAAGAAGCTGTCCTGGTCCATGTGGGCTACTTTATCGCATTGGAGCCCAACACGAAGTTAGGGTTCCACCCCTATAAATAGTTGAGGAGACCCCCCCTGTGTACCCTGACATGAGAATTTCGCAATAAAGAATTTCGTCTCCTCTATTCCAGTTTTACTTTTTGTTATCTGTCGTGATCTACGTGCCGTCGTTCCGCCGATAACCTAACACAGATGACCCCATTGAAATATTTCGTGAAAGCTCCACTTCAATTCGCTTAAGAGTTAGTAGGAGATATGAAAATGACTGTTCCGAGCAACGCAACGGGTTTCTCTTTGTACCGTACGCGCTTGAAGCGTGTACAGCAAGTAGCGGAGCCATGACGGGAAGAAGCCGTCGGCGTAGTGCGAACGCAAAGCCCCGTACGCCGTGGCCGTCAGCAGCAGGAGTTCTAAGCCTGTCCGCCGCTGCGGCGGATATGGGAATGGGAGACCGACAGGATGCCCGAACATACGCTTCACAACGCCATCGTAAGCAGCTCGCTCATTCTTATCTGCCCCCAAAACCATACACCTGCAAAACGAACCGGCGCTCGATGGTCGCATGGCAATAAGATATTGTGAACGTGCTGCAGCCACGCTCCTAATAAATCGTAACAACTGGCTCTGAGGTTACCATTGCGTGGGCGTGCACTCTTCCCTCCAATATATCACTATAGCTTATCAGCTCTGGGCCTCTGGCTCCGGCTGGTTCAACTGCAAAGTTGCCGCAATTTCTTGAGATCTAAGCATGGAGAGCCAGAACACCGTCCCGCTCATCTCCGAGTCGCCGGCGAAGGGGGGAGGAGGCAAGATCCCCAGCTGGCGAAGGATGTCTGGGAGGAGTCCAAGAAGCTGTGGGAGGTCGTCGGCCCTGCCGTGTTCATGCGGCTGGTGCTTTACGGCATGAACATCATCAGCCAGCCTTCGCCGGCCACCTCGGCGACCGCGAGCTCGCCGCCTTCTCCATCGCCGGCACCGTCATCTCCGGCCTCAACTTTGGTTTCTTGGTACGTTCACTTGTGTTTATCTGCTCTACGATGCTATGTCAATGGATGAGCTGCGTCTTCCATTGATTTAAGAATAGATCTACGCGCAAACGATGAATTTTACGTGGGAAACATTGTGTCTTTGTGTACATTATTTCTGACAGATATTCCCTCTCTGTTTGCACCCACTATGGGGCTGGCTGTCTGTGGCCACTTGCCCTGGTTTTTAAGCGCATTGCTGAATAAACTTTGGTGTGCACTGACAGTCCACTCGTCTTTCTGTATATCCAATGCACGCATCGACAACTCGATAGGGATTCGAGGACAGAAAGCCCCAGTTTATTCATAGGGAATTACAACTTGACATTTGACACTACTAGGATAGATACGCTGCGATATCATGGCGGCCTGGCCTGACAGTGGGAAATTTGGAACATAAACCGCTGCTCCGCGCGACCGCGCCGGGTGAGTCAAGCAGCAGGTCGCCTTCCGTGCCACGCGGCCAATTAAGCGGCAGCTCTCCCGTGCGCCACCGTCCTCGTCAGGGCTGACGAGCCGCGGCTCCGTGCCGGGTGGTCGAGCAACTGCTCCACTGTCCACGCCAGGCGGCCGAGCCTGCAAGTCTGTGGCGCAGTAGAAAGAGAACGCAGCCGCTTGCTTGATGCGGCACAGCCCATTTCTACTCGTTTCCACTTTGCATTGACGGCATATAGATTCCATGGCTCATCCTCGTTGCTGCTATGTCGCCTCGGCAACGCCTGGCCCATCGTCTAGCTCGTCATCGCGGGCCATGGCTCATGGCTGCGTCTTTCCCCTCCGGTTGCCGTTGACTTGCTCAACCAGGACGCATAAGAGAAGAATGGATCGGGAGAGGGAGAGAGAGTAAATCACAAAACAGTACCACATGCTCGGCGTAAAACACGTACGAGTGTATAGTAAGTGCACTGATTCCCTCCTTCTGTACCACATGGCCACATGGGTCTATAGTAAATGCACTCACTCTCTCCTTGTGTAAATCACAAAACATTACCAAAGGATACTTAATTAATGATGCAAAAGATGAATTGGTAACAAAACATTAGCAAAGGATACTTAATTAAACATTACCAAAGGATACTTAATTAGAGAGGAGTTTCATCCCCATGAAACCCAACGACTCAGTTACCAAAATCTCAGTCTTGGTAACAATGCAATGAAAGCATGCACTTATTTCTGAGAAGGAATATGCCGGTTGTGCATGTGTCGCATTTACTATCTGTACACTTTCCTTTGAGGTCTACGCCAACATTTGAGAGTCAAAGTCATCGAACTTTCATATAGCCAGCCTAGGCACAGTTCAAGGATACATCAAGCTACATATGACCATTGACAGGGCTTCCTTGTGGCAAAGGGTGGCCATCCCTCCCCTCCCCTGCCCCAGCTTAATCTCCACTAAATAAACAGTAATATGGAACTGTTTATCATTTTTGAAGCTAAATTACTATGGCCGGCCACCCCTAGATTATGGCTGAAGCTCCGTCACTGCATCATGTGGCAAGTGTACACGTGGCACAACATATTAGCAGAATTGTTGTCACATACCACATTATTTTTTTGTGAAAAAGTGAGCCTTGTATTTTGAATTTCGCAGCTCGGCATGGCGAGTGCACTGGAGACGCTTTGCGGTCAAGCCTATGGTGCAAAGCAGTACCACATGCTCGGCGTCTACATGCAACGCTCATGGATCATTCTCCTGGCCTTTGCCGTGCTCCTTGCTCCGACATACATCTTCAGCGGGCAGCTGCTCGTTGCATTGGGCCATCCCGCCGAGCTGGCACGGGAGACGAGCTTGGTCAGCATGTACATGCTCCCGCTGCACTTCAACTACGCCATCCTCCTGCCGCTCAACAAGTTCCTGCAGTGCCAGCTCAAGAACTGGGTCACCGTGGTCACCACGGTGGCCGGGTTCCCGGTGCACGTCGCGGCGACGTGGCTCCTGGTGAACTACTTCGGGCTGGGACTCTTTGGCGCCGCGATGGCGCTCAACCTGTCGTGGGCGATCATGACGGGGCTGCAGCTTGCGTACGCCGTCGGCGGTGGGTGCCCTGAGACGTGGAAGGGTTTCTCGGCACTAGCATTCGTGGATTTGAAGGACTTCGTCAAGTTGTCCACAGCTTCCGGTGTCATGCTGTGGTACGTACCCAACGTCGTGTCGTCGATGACGCCCAACTTTGCATCAGAAACAGACTGCTTTTACATGAAATTTTTGCTTTTGTCCCGCAGCTTGGAGAGTTGGTACTACCGGATACTAATTTTCCTCACGGGGTACATGAAGAATGCTGAATTAGCGGTGGATGCATTGTCTATCTGGTAGCTGCACATACAGTCTCTCCCAGCTGTCCAAAATCATACTCTTCTTTTTTGATAAACGAAGGTGTACAAATCTTACTTTTCTTCTTTCTTTAATTTGTGCCTTTACAGTATGAGTTTGACTGGATGGGAGATGATGATTCATTTGGGCTTCTTAGCAGGCACTGGGTAAGCAACCTAGTGACATACCTTTTTTTTCCAGGGGAATGACATACTTGTTAACACGTATTATTAAATAGTAAAAAGACTTAACTAAATCGGTGCACTATTATACTGTTCATAAGGGTACGGGTTGCTAATGAGCTTGGAGCGGCCAATGGGAAGGGCGCAAGGTTTGCGACAATTGTGTCTGCGACGACATCATTTCTGATCAGCATCTTCATCAGTTTGTTGGCACTGATTTTCCATGATAAGCTTGCGATAATATTCTCATCAAGTAAGGCTGTAATCGATGCGGTGGACGACATTTCTGTTCTGCTGGCACTCACCATCCTCCTCAACGGAATCCAACCTGTGCTCTCTGGTACAATCTTCATACGGGTTACATGTTTTTATGATACATGAGTGAGGATGTTTCATCGGCAGGTGATCACTCATTAATTTCCTGAAGAAAGAGTAAAACAATTTTTCGGTTGCTACATTTGCAGGAGTTGCTGTTGGTTCAGGGTGGCAAGCCCTGGTTGCTTATGTGAACATTGGGAGCTACTACCTGATTGGTGTTCCTTTCGGTGTTCTACTAGCATGGGGTTTCCACTATGGTGTCCTTGTACGCATCTTCAGAGTACACGCAACTCAGTAACATGGTGTTCATATGCTCTCTGTGCTTCCTCCTTATTAAACTTCGCATTTCTGCAGGGGATATGGGTTGGAATGATAGGTGGTACAACTATGCAGACTGTAATTCTCGCGTGTATCATACTACGATGCGATTGGGATGAGGAGGTTTGTTTTTTCTTTCCTGCTTATTATCATGCATCGAGCCATATTCCAAATTTGATTAGGAATATCAGTTTCGGAGAGTTGCCACATGTGCTAAGTTTTCTCAGTTCTGCAGGCACTAAAAGCTTGTAACAGAATGCGGAGATGGAGCAGCTCCAAATAAGCTCAGTGTTCATGCATAGCGCGTAAAGGATTGAGCCCATTGTTGAAAGCTCCAAACAAGTCTGTAAAAAAAATCCACCGTACTTCAGACAGAATGATGTGATAAATTTTTTACGAATTTATCTTGATCAGTTGCATAAATTCAATTCAGGCGATGAGATTGCTGCTTCATGGTCTCTTTTCCATTCAGTAAAAGGAGCTATAAATGCTGGGTTTGTTGTTGTGTGATTCTCTGTTTCTAAATTCTGGTGTAATAGCTGTAAATGAGAACAATGTTTCTACCAAATTGTAACCGTAAAACTCCTCATGTAAATCAGCCTTCTGACACGTCACATGTATGTACATTCAGCTCAGTGAGCTCATGATCCAATTGTTTTGTATTATTGTCTGAATCATTTGGTTGGTCAATTGCCGTTTGCTTAAGGCTTGATCCTTTCTCTCCTTTCAGGGTCAGGGCCAAATGGTTTTGTCTGTACTACAAGCGCTCAAGTCTCAACCACTGCGGTCCAACAAGAAGAATATCGATCTATTCCAAGCTGGTGATCGGTCAAGCAAAACATTTAAGTAAACAAGTCGTGTTTGAGTGGTATGTGGTAGGAGCAAAGCATGTACAGATCATCGGTGACAACACCATGTGCACCAATATAATACTCTCTAAACTGCCTACGAACACACTTGCTTTAGTTAAAATAGATGCACCGTAATCGCGTGAGCAGTGGACTAGGGATCCAAGGACGGAACCGACTTGCTCCAAACAAATGCAGCTTATCACGCGCGCACATGCATATCAAATCGATAACTCTATAGCGCGTGCGGTCGCGCTCGCGCCTTATCGCGCGTCCTACGCAGCCCAACCCATTAGCGACGGGATAAGGCGAAGCCGCGCGAGCAGAGGCGAGCGGCTGCAGGCGGGCAGCGCGGCACGGCAGTGAGGGCGTCGCCGCGTCGCCGACGGTGGAGGAGGGCAGCGGGGTTAAGGTTCCGGGGTTGTCACGCTTGGGGGAGGAGCTCCAATACCCGTCGGCCATAGAAGGAGAGGGTTCGGGGGCGGCGGCCGCGACCCGGCGGTGGGCGGCGGTGCGGCGAGGCGGCGGTGGCGCCGTCGGAGCCGCGGGCGGCAGGCGGGCGGTGGGCGCCTGGGCGGGGTAGGCGGCGGGGGCGTCACGTCGCGACCAGTTAGCGGCGGGCGGCGGCGTGGTAGGCGGCAGTGGTGGGTGCGGGCGGTGCGGCAAGACGGCGCGGCGCCGCCGGCCGCCGATGATGGCGGGGGGCGGTGCAGCGGGCGGCGACGGAGGCGCGTGGGTGGTGGCGCGGCAGGGCGGCGGGCGGCGGTCGGCGAGCTTGGACAGCCGGTCGGACGCGTGACAGACGACACCTGCAAATGGTAGAACAAAAGCACTGTCGATGTGGACACTCAAATACACCTGCAAATCAAAGTCAAACTTACAGGGACGTGTATGGGCACCACCACAAACTAGATTAAGGATTTCGCGGATAAGGCAGGTCGGTATCATAATGTCGCTTGCACTTCAGGTTTGCAACGCAAGTCTCTGAGCTGAAAATATCGGGGTTATGCACACACCACGGGAGTATTATTGACATTATTGCCGTATATTCCATAGATCCATCACACCAAAGCATCACTTTCTACTGCCTAAGCTGATTAATCGCAAGACTCGCAATCAAGACAGCAGAAGTGAAAGTAGAGTCGAGGCCACAAGCCATTGATGTTCTTGGACAGCTTTCGCGTTCAACCAAAACTTTGAACAACCTCATTTCTAATCGTGCGAGAGTCTCGCAGCAAGCAAAGTGCTTTTCACAAAGAATGTTTCCATTTTTGTTGATTTTTCGCTCAAACAAACATCATGCAAAGCTTTAAAGAATATAGAGTACGACCAAAAGAGAACAAACCTACACATTGTCCTATCGCCATGCAGAGACCGTGCCATCCCACCGTGTCGATCCGAACCGGACGGCGTCACCGACGCCGGCGCGGCGCGGCACGAGGACGCGCGCCGACGCGGTGGCCCCGGCGTCCCTCCGCACCAGTCGCCTCTCCTCCCTGGTCCTCCGCAGGACAACCTCCTCCGCGCGCTCGCGGAGCTGCCGCGCCTCGCCCACGACGCCCTCATCCAGCGCCGCCCACTTCCACTCCGGCGGCGGCGTCGCCGCCGCGGTGTCCTCCACCCGCCGCAGCACGTACACCAGCTCCACGGCGTCGGCCAGGGACAGCGTGTCGAGGCGCTCGCCCATCTCCCGCACCCGCGCGGCGATGTTCCGCTCCGCCGCCACGCGGTCCTCCTCGGCGAGCCGGACGGCCTCCCAGATGAGGGCGCTGTGCTGCGGCGCCGTGGAAGGCGGCGGGGCGCCGCGGACGGCGTCCGCGACGGCCACGTAGGCCGCGAGCTCGGCGACGAGGTGCGAGTTGGGGAGAGCCGTGAGGTACTCGTCGGCGTCGTCGGCGGGGGAGGCGTCGGGGAGCTGGAGGACAAGCTCGAGGAGGCGCGCGGCGAACCGGACCCACGACGCCGCGGCGAAGGAGCGGCCGAGCGGGAACGACGCGAGCGCCAGCGGGTTGCGTCCCGACGCGGGGTGCCGGGCCAGCGCGACCAGGAGCTGGTCGCGGAGGATGAACGCGCCGCTCGCGAGTAGCACCCTGAGCGCGACGAGGCACTTGAGCGCCACGTACGGGTCGCCGTTCCCCGACGCCGAGGCGCGGAGGCGGTCGACGAGCGCGGAGGCGAGCGCCGCGGCGGAGAGGCGCGAGCCGCGGCCGAAGGCGAGGAGCGCGTCCAGGTAGTGCGCGGACGGCGGGGACGTGGAGGGGTGGTGCGCCGTGGCGCGTGCCACCACCTGGTGCGCAGTCCGTGGGAGAGGAGGAGCCCGGGGAATTCGGGCCCGAGGTGAAGAGGAGCGTGGCCGCGAGCCGCCGGAGCTTGAGGCCCCCCATGCCGCCGGGCGCCGAGGAGACGCGATGCCAAAGTGGTTGGGAATCGGAAGCAAAGCTCTGCTTGGATTTCCCGTGGCGGGCGGGATAAGAGGCAGCCGTTGGAGTGATCTTGGCCGTTGATTGGTTTTGACTCGATCAATCTGGTTCTTCGGATCGTGACACACAAGATTCCAGCAGCACGGAGTGCGTCACCTGAGAAAAAACAGAAAAGTCAACTCGTCCTGGTCCGCCGCTTCGCTGCAGCTGAAGATTGTTCTTTCCGAGAAAGAGGTCAACAGCAGAAAGGCTACTGCTTTCACACTCAACAACTAATCATGAAACGTTTTCATCCAATGTTTCACCTCATTTTTTGTGTCTAGTTTTGCTAACCCCTTCACAGTCTCTGAATTTGAGATTAAATTTGAGGCCAACCTCTTTCGAATTTGGAACAGACTGAAGCTAGCGGAAAAGAACAACTCTGCGAATCGCAAACTGCATACGAGTAGCTGAACTGCAGTAGCATGAGTGTGACAAGTTACTTGGATATGCTCTACTCCTGGAATGAAAATCGCTGAATTAGTAATAAAACTGCTTGCTGAAAGGCGTGACCTGGCAGCTGAGCATTCGCAAGAGATGACTCATCAGCGCAACTAGTGATAGTTGGTGAGCATCGCCGTCAGCAAATCAATAAGCTCTATGCTTCTCTGACGAAGCAGCTTCTTCAGAGGATTGTGCTGCGAACTTTTCCGAGGTTTACCGGGTCTTCAGACATAAAGCCGGATTCCATTTGGGTTGTGCAGAAGCTTTTAGCTGATGGAACGGGAATAACTTTTTTTTAGGGAATGTCATTCGACGCACTTTATTGATACTCAAATATAGTTACATCGTTTGTTAACAGTCTTATAACGAAGCTAGGGGGGTCATCTACCCAAATACAAGAATTCTTAGAAGAAAAAGCTACCCTAACCAATTCATGCGTTACTTGATTAGCATCCCTATTACAATGCTCAATAGAAATATCAACAAAATCACGCCATAAATTAGTGCACTCATCATAGATGGCCGCCGCCGTCGATGCCGAAAAGCCCCCTTCTTGCATGGTGTCGACGACCTGCATGCAATCAGATTTTGCAGGATAATGTGGTTACATCCAATTTGTTGTGCAAGTGCCAGTCCATCCTTGAGTGCATAAGCTTCCGCCATTGGCGCATCCAACACATGTTCCAGATATCTTTGGCGCATCCAACGGGAATAACTAATAATTGTGAACACTGTAGCTGCTGCTGAAGAAATAACTGCGAATACTGTAGCTGCTGCTGCTGCCTGCTGCAAAACATCCAAACGAACAGGCGGAACCTTCGTTACAGGCTTGCAGCAACGGGAATACGGGCCGAATTCTTTAAATGGCCATCCGTACAGTGTGGTATCTGGGATATTTCAAGGAATCAGACTTGGGCTGTCTGATCTGTTACTTCAGCGCATTTGATTTCGGCCCGTTTACTTAGATTATGGAACAGCCGTATCTCTCCCTCTCCTCTTTAAATTTAGACTTCGGTTGCATCAATGTGAACATGTGATTAGCCTGAGGATCGTGGTGTCTTTGCCTTTTTCCTCAAGCAAAGCATCACTGCAAGCCACGCACAGACCAACTCCCAGCAACCCAAACGTGTCACCTTCTTGGTGGTTCACATGCAAAAGCATCGAACATTCAATCTGCATGTTTTGCGTCTGCTGCCCCCATTAATTGCAGCATCTGATGATGATGATGCACCATCTGACGCATCATGCGTTTTCTTGCATGAATTCTCCTCGCTTGCCGCCGATAGGCCGTTGGGCGCCGAGCAGACATTCGAACAAGGATCTTTCTAGAGGAACAGTCGTGGTTGGTTTAAAACCATACGCATGCTTTGGGTGAAACATTTGGCACTCTTTGTCAATGTCACATGGTTCATGTGTTATCTGATCTAGTCGAAGAACATTAAAGGTATAAATCCAGCACGATAAGATCGTATACTTTGTGGGGAAATGATTACATCATCGGTAACTATGCTACCGAAAGTCTGAAACGAAGTTAAAAAAACAACAAAATTGACCTTTTAACCACCTTCGAAAGATCCGGTTTATGTACAAAATTCTGTTGTTAAGAAAAAAAAATTAATGTAACACGCATCCAGAAGGAGGAGGGGCGACTCAACGCTTTCCCTCCAAACTTCCACGGCCAAAAAACAGAAGAAAAAAAATTCCACCACAACTGCGACGAAAGCACCGAGAGTTTCCTAGCGGCCGCCGCTTGACCACGTCCGGAAAGCCGCTTCAAACACGTTGTCCAAGCGCACACGCTTGGTCGTCGCATTCCACTGACTTTCCGCCGGCGCCGGCCACCTTACCGCCCTTGCTCGACCCGTCGTTGTCGACTCTCCTGCTCGACCGCGACCCCCATGCCGGGAGCCGAGCGGAGAACGTCCGCGACAGGAACGACGGCCACCGCCCGGACTGGCCCAGCCGGATGCTCCTCCCGCCGCGGTTGCTGCCTTCGCCAGCGCCGCCTCTGGCACCACGGCGCGTGCTGCCCTCGCGGCTGGCGCGGAACGCGACGAGGCTCGTGGTGCGCTGGAGCTTCCCGGCCGCGACGATCTCCCGGAGAACGTGCTCGGGCAGCCGCAACGTGAACCTCTCGGAGCCGGCGCCCGCGCCCGCGGCGGCCGTCGCGGCGAGAGAATGCCCCGTGGAGTGCGAGCGCGGGAACCGAGCGGGCGCGCGGCCGGACTTGGAACGGAGCGCGCGCTTGACGCTGCCGATGCGGACCAGCTCGTCGGCCTCCTCTCTGATGATCCTCTCCTCCTCTGTTTCCTCCACGTCGATGACCACCACAGCGCCCTGCTCCGAAGCAGCAGAGCCCGGCGCCGCCGCCGGCGCGGGCACCGGCAGTTCCTGCGGCTGCTCTTCGTCGGCCGGGGCGTTGGGATCGGGGACGAGGTTGGCGCGGCAGACGGGGCAGGTGACGTGCGACGCCAGCCACGTGTCGATGCAGTCCTGGTGGAACACGTGGGAGCACTTGGGCAGCAGCCGCAGCGTCTCGTCGTCGTCAAACTCGCTGATGCAGACGGCGCACTCGAGCGCGCCCTTCACGGCCTTGTGCTCCTTCACGTCGGCGTACGCCATGGTCGGGAACGTCTCGAGGACGGCCGCGTCGAGCCCGCGCTGGCGCCGCGACCGCGCCGCGGCGCCGGCGCCGTTCGGGAACGTGGCCGTGGGGTAGCCCGGGCCGTCGCCGTAGCAGTGGCGGATGTAGATGGAGAAGAAGCCGAGGAAGAAGAAGGCCGCGATGAGGACCACGATCACGATGGCCATGGACGGGCTGAAGCTGGGCGAGTAGTAGCCGCCAGGCGGCGGCTGCTGCGGCCCCTGCGCCGCGACGAAGTCGGCGACGACGAGCAGGAGGAGAAGGGGAAGAGTAGGGAAACGGCCATTACATTGGAGGAGTGTTCTCTCCATTGATAAATTTGTGTTTTTGTGTGGTAATGATATGGCGAGGTTGTGAGAGCCGGGGAGTGTCTTCAGAGATCAATTTGGAGGCGGCGGCAAGGAGTGGAGAGCGAAGTGTTATATGCGAGAAGGAAGAGCGGAACAAGTTGCGGACGGGTGGCTTTGTATATAGGGGCAGCTCGTGTGTGCGAAAGCAGAACGAAATGCCTGATCCACTTCACATTGGTCACAGCGAAAAGAAGTCAGTTTCAGGACTCTAGCTCTGGGGAGGCGATGGTTGGATAGTCTCACCGCCACAAGATTCATTGGCATGCTACCGCCACAAGATTCATTGGCATGCTACTAGGCGAGTCATTTCTCCTAGCGGACAAAGTCAATTTTTATTTCCGCGAACTAGTTTGTTTGCCCACCCAAAAACCACTGGTTAATATTTTCTCGCTAACTGTCGAAATACTAATAGTCTAAAACCGATGGCTTCGGATGAATTTTTTCTCTTTAGTATGTACGTACTCTGTGCTTTGAGTGCCGGCCAGCAAGACTAACATACTTTATCATGCTAAATGTGAGAGATTGGAATTCATATAAAATACTACTATTATTAACTAATATATCTGGTAAGTAACAAAAATGATGATGTCCCTTTAAAGCAAAGTAGCAAACGAATGTTCCAAAGCCCCAGTTGTGAAGCTGTTTGACAATTTTAAACGGGTTAGGATGGTGATCAGGTGGGCCTTCCTCCACCGAATGCAATTAACGAAGGATCGGCGGACATGCGCAGCTGGCTCGGCAGCACGTGGAGTCGTTGATGTTATTAGCCGGCGCAAGCGTGAGATTTGCGTGCTACTTGCTTTGGTTTGGCCTCTTCCCGGTCTTTCCGTTCCATTTCCTGGAGCTAACTGCTAAGCTGAATTGACTAAAGAAGCTCGTCATCACTGACCGTTGCAGTTGCAATACTACACGCAGACTTTTCCATCCTAACCAATGAGTTGCAGTTCAAAGCTGTTAATTGATAGTCAATGGTTATAACGAGAGGAAGGTTCTTTGAGTGTTTGACAAGGGAAATTCTAGAAGACCAGCACATGTATGAGAAATTTTAAATTTCTAGAAGACCGGTGCGTGTAGGAAATTCCTGCACTGCAGACTTGCCAGAACGATGCATATTTGTTGTAGCATTTCGGAATGCCCTACTCAGTTTGCCTCATCCGAGTAGAACCATGCACATACATAATGGTTCCTTGCAACCCCCCTCCCCCCAAAAAAAAAAAGTTAATTTCACAAAACCATAACTATTTAGTTCCTTGTTGTAAGAAATCACAACTTTTGAAACCAGTTTCACAAAACCACAACTATTTGCGCCACTTGTTGCACAAAACCACAAGTTTCAGTCTTAGGCCCACTTGTCATTCTCTATTAGCCCTATGCACTTTTGTGTGGCTGACATGTGGGACCAAACTAAAAGTTGTGGTTTTGTGCAACAAGTAGTGCAAATAGTTGTGGTTTTGTGAAACTGGTTGCAAAAGTTATGGTTCCTTGCAACATGGGACCAAATAGTTGTGGTTTTGTGAAATTTACTCAAAAAAAACATACATAATGGTTGGTTACTATACTCCTCCGTTCTGATTTGTTGATCTTAGTTTTGATTAGCTCAATGGACCCTAATTTTGAGCTAACCAGCATAAAAAAAATAAAGAAAGGGCAGAGGGAGTAGTTGATAACGCTACAAACTTTTAGGATTTTATTATCAAACGGATTTTTTTCCCCACCGGTCCCTAATTTTGTATTAGCTGCTAGCCGTGCAAGTTCCATCAATATTGGTAAAGGTATAATTCGAGATTGAGTCAGGAACTCAGGATAAGATTTGTGAGCTTGGACAGTACTCCATACAAACAGCAACAGGTTTGGATTTGTCAAGCTCGCCTCGTTGAATATGGAGGCAGTTGAGAACGTACTGGACAACGGGGGTAAGGTAATTGGAAGGAGCTGGTCCGTTCTAGAACGGAGAACAACAGACCGTGCGCTCGGTCGCTGGCGGTTGCGACCGTCGTATCTGGTCTAGTTCGGGCGGTAGCAGCAAGGAAGTCGTCATGGGGGCTGCTCCGCCGCCGGCCTCGGCGGCTTGGCTTCGCGCGCGTGCGATTCAGCTCGCACGCACGTATGCAACGTTTTGATGGGCTTCTTGTCACACAACACAAGACACCAAGACGCTCTCTATGGTTGGGGGACAAAAGAGAGTATGCGAGAATGAGACCGTTCTATGTAGGAAACAGAGTACTCTGTGTTCTCTACGACTCTACCCCCGCACCTTTGCTCTGCAGCTCGGAACAAAAGAAAACAGAGATGAACGCATCTTGGTGAACGACACGCTTTGCTCACGGTCACATTTGTCAGTTGCAACATCTAGGACGACGTGGAACCAATAGCCAAGTTTCCTCTGTTTTACTCCCTACTCAAGCATGGAACTCGAAGTTCATTTTCTTGTTCATTCAGTTTCCGCAACAACCTCTTCCAGGATGCAGGTATCCTATGGTACTCGTGAAACATAAATCCTTTTGACCTGCACGAACAGAAAAGACAGGTTAGATTGAGCCATTAGTTAGTGCAGCAGAAGGAACTTCGTCCAGGAAAGAACCTACCAATGAAAATGGTGGCAGTAAGTAAGCAGATGATCAGCGGGCCGCACAGAGGGCCGAATCCTCTTCTTCAAGTCATACCCCCGGCAGGTCGAGTTTTTTTTTTTTCTTCTTCAAGTCATGGACGAGGGAGTTCGTCGACGTCCGCTCGAACATCCGTCCGCTTAGCGAGTGCAGCACGACAGGGTCCGTGTCCGTCGTGGAGAAGTAAACAGAGTTGCTACTGATGGATGGTAAATCCTTGGTGGAGACGCACAGACAACGGTGCTTGGCAAGGAAGATTGCCCTGTCACCAAGGCCAACAAGCTCTCTCCGGTGCACGTCAACCGTGAAGAAGGCGAAGGCGCAGGGTTGCCACCCTACCGCGCACTGGTCGACGACGCGATGCTGGACAGTGAGCAGCATTTGTCCCTCAAAGTCTACAAGGTAGCAGCTGCACATCTGGGGCCGGCCAAGATTGTTTGGGATCTGAGCAACCACTGGATACTGCAAGTGCCGAGGGTACACCTGCACGACCTGCCCGGTACCGTTTCTGATGCCGAACAGCCTGCCATGGAATGGCAAGGTAGTCCAGAGCTGGAGTCCTCGCCAGATGACGAACCATCGTGCGTGCACCGGCTCCGTGTAGACGACCACCGGCACATTGGGGAACCAGGCGACAACCGCAATGGATGCGAAAGACGACCAGCACACGGCGGCCTCCATCCTGTTCCACGACCACGGGTTCTTCACCAGGTCGCGGAAGACGGGGGCGATGGGAGCCATGTCCAGGAACACGCGGGTGAACGGGTGGAGGACGCGAACGACGGTGGTGCTCGTGTTGAGCAGGATGAGGAGGCCGTCCGTGAAGCCGACGATCCTGTGGTCCTGGAGCTCCGGCAGGCGGACGCGGAGGCGCCTGCTGGTGGTCGTGTGGAAGAAGGCGACCTCGCCGGCATCGGCCGGCCGGGCGCAGTCGCCGTCGCAGAGCGCGACCCAGCCGCGCGGGCGGAAGCGGACGCCCCGCAGCGTCGGGTCGCGCGGGCTGGCGGTGGACGCGCGCCAGTTCGAGCACACGGCGCGGAAGCAGATGTAGTCCGTCACGTCCACGGCCAGCAGCCGGTCGGCGATGAGATTGGTTAAGTCCGGAGGGAGGGATGTCCAGTAGCAGATGTCTGTCACCGGCGGCGCGGCAGCCGCACGGCGCTTGCCGGCTGGGAGGATGGAGACCGTGCCTCCTTTACGCTTCCGTCCGGCGCTCGCCATCGGTTTGTGTATCCACCCACGTCACAGAGGAAGAAAAAAGTGAAAGACTTTGTTCTTATGGTTTGACCCGATTCTGTTTCGACGTTCTCTTCTTCTTCCTTTTTTTTCAGGGGTTTCGACGTTCTCTTCGAAACTGTATGCCTTCGAAACCGTAATCGTATCAATATCTGTCAGGTACCTAGAATCAGGTATCCGTAATTACCTACATAATCCTACAATCACGTCTAAATGACTAAGGACTGGACCAAAAACCGTGGTTGTCTCCGCAAACAGCCAGTACAAAGCCCGGCCCACGAAACGTGACACGGCCCGCAACCGGAGAGGCCGCACAGCAAAGAAAGGCTCAACTCCTCGACTAAACTCCCGACCCCCGAGGATCAGAGAAAAACTCCGCCTCGGCCGACCCCGGCCTCCGACCAAAGGGATCGGACTGCCGAAGTCGAAGCTTGGCCGGTGAAACGCATTAAATGACTGCAAGTGGGCGTCCCTCGGTACTGTCCGAAGACGTGAACCGTAAGCTCCGCACGTCCTATAGGGACGGTTGATAGCGGTCAAGCCGCCTCGCCACGCGGTAACAGTACGGGCCGTATATGAACAGAGTCACACAATGCTCAACAGGACACGGATATCCCCGCCGCAGTTGGGCTGTAGCAACCGTCGCCGCCCACGCCCGAAGGAGATGGCGTCGAGGACGGACGCGTCGAGGACCGGACGCGGCCTTCCCTGCAGGACCCCCCACCTACATCGAGCTATTTTTACCAATTCTTTTTCTTTCTTTTTCTTCTTTCCTCTATCCTTGTACAGTCAACTTTCCCTTGACAGATAAAAGGGAGAGCTTGACTCGCGGCTAGGGGACCGCATTCTCACTTTCTCATTTCACACACACACTCGCTTCGGCCTTGCGACGCACGCAAGGACGAACTACACGAACACTTAGAGATTTGGGAGCTTCTCCCTCTCTCGCAAGAGCTTGTAACCCCTACTACGAGCAACACGAACCGAACCAACTCACTGGACGTAGGGCTTCAATCGCCCGAACCAGTATAACCACTTGTGTCTTCCTCATTTCCTTCAACCAACCGTCGCGCTTAGTCTAAATTCACTCGTCGGCCAGATTTCTCAACGCCGACAATGTCTATGTCTTAACACGGAAACTGTGTTCTCGTCCACTGCGTTATCCTAGTGGGCTCAATGTCTTGTTGATGCTCACCTTTCCTAACATGGGCCTGCATATACTAGGCTCGAACTTTCAAGGCCGAAATGCGTTAAGCTGTAAGTGGGCAATAGCCATGCGTTCTTGCTCCTGCGGTCATGCCACAAGAAGCACGGCGTGCATGCACGCTACAGTCTGTAGAGCCAGCCGAGACCTGTGTGAGACTGGGAGACCGTCTCTGCCTGATCTAGCCGCCTGAATCATTGTCGAATCTATTCTATATAGTAGGACTAAACGGAGGAAGGGGATGAGATCGACCAGGTCGGCCCCAACCTGGATCGCCTGATTCATGCTGGAATATATTTACTGTATTTTTAGCAACATAGTGTACTGCCACAACTGCGTGCTATGCTACGACTGGGGAATCATTACACATGCATATGTCTGCGTGGGCCGACGTAGCTGTTACATATATTTCCATAAACTGCGTTAGCTAACGGTTGATCTAGTGGCACTGCTGGAGCGAAAAAAGAATAGAAAACCACCCTTTGTCTTGAATTTCATCAGAGGGTGGCTTCTTTTAACGTTTACTGAAGAACTCTCGCAATAGTCCTTCAAAAGATTCCCGGCCTTCCGCACATATGTGCTAGCACTTGACAAGACGGTTCATGGCGGATTAGGCAGGCATGTTCCTATTCCTGTGCCCGGGTAAACGGTAAACTGTAGTACCAGCAGACTAGTACAGCATCCAAGATTCTGCAACGGGGTTTGGGTACTCTGAATTGCTTCACTCAATTCAGAGTACTGTAGCGATTGCTACAGTAATCTGTGAGGAGGTGAGCGGTAGCCTGCATTGAAAATACTATAGCGAACTGTAGAAACAGTAGCCCGTGTACTGTAGCGATGCGGGAACAGTGGCGGAAACAGTAGCAGGATTTACTGTAGCAAGTTCAAAATGCACGATACTGTAGCTTCTCTGAATTTTCTTCACCACTTGAGAGGATCTCAACCCTCTGCAATGTGGATCTCTGCTCCCCTGGGCACAGCAGTGAGCGAGAAAGCGCACGGTACGTGAATCCGCGCCCCGCGCGCGCGGCGCGTATGTTTGGTTGGCGGGGCACGCGGGGCGCGAATGTTTGGTTGGCGGGGCAATGTACGTTCTGTGCTTCCTGGTCCTGCGCCGGACGATTCTCTGAACTACTATAGCGCGGTAGGAACCGAGAAACAACGCCGCACGGGTACGCGCCTAGCTGTCCACGCATGTGGAGGGTTTTGCTTCGGCGATGGCTTGGCGCGCCGCGCGTCGGGCATGGTCTCCCTCCCCCCGCGGCCAACGAACGGCGCCGCGGCGGGCGGCGAGACTTGGCACGGCCTCGAATTTTATCGGTGTCGCTGCCGTTAGAAGAGATTTTGGCAGCTGTGGGCCTGTGGCGTGCACAAGATGGATGTACGGGACCTGCGTGAAAACTTAGTAAAATTGCTAGCTCTTTTTTAGTGTTTCTTCGGATCTACGGAAAACCCCTGATTTGCCGAGTGCCAGAAGCACTCGGCAAAGTCCGTATTATACTCGGTAAAATGTTTGACCGGATGGCAAACAGTTCTCGGCAAAGGTTAGTTTGTCGAGTGTTTTTTGTCAGACACTCAGCATTTTGCCGAGTGTCACGAAGGCACTCGGCAAAATAAAATAGTGTGACGGTGGGAAACGGCCGTCAAGAGGGTTTACCGAGTGCCCAACGTCAGGCACTCGGCAAACCAAAAAAATTTGCCGAGTGCCATGTGTCAGGCACTCAGCAAACTCCCCATGTTTGCCGAGTGCCACCTGTCTGGCACTTGCCGAGTGCCAGGTAATTGCACTCGGCAAACAATTGCACATTTGCCGAGTGCCTCAGGTTTGGCACTCGGCAAAAATCTGAGGCACTCGGCAAAAAAATTCGACAGAATACAATAAAATGTTTAAAATCATTATAACCTGGACCAAAATCACACTAAATCATACATATATGCTCACCATCAGCATAGACAGATATACATCACCACCATCATCATCACAAACACATAGAAATCTTCATAAATACATAGAAATAGTTCAGATAGTGATAAACCAAGTCGTCGACAACCACAAACACAAGTTAATCAAATGCTACCGAGAGTTGCGACGTTGACACTCGGTAAATAAAGTTACACTTGGCGTATAGCCGGTTTCCCGAAAGGATACGATCAACTGCACGTTCTTTTGATCTGGAGCGTTCTGAGGCTATAACCGACATGGTAGTGCTCATTGGCCCAAACGTTTCAACATGGTCGTCATTGCATTGTGACTTTAAAAAGAAGGCATCTCCTAATAATGACCTAATCTCGTCTGTAACGTCTGTTCAGCAGTACTGTCGTGGCTGAAATATAAGTAGTAGTAACGCATCGCCCTTACTCGGTTGTCTTGGTCCTATTGTTCTGCATGTTCCACGTGTACTGATCAGCAATTCAAGTTACTTCTCCGTTTTAGGCTTTATTCGGATCGTTAGCACAATTTCTTATTGACGTGGAAATGATGAAATTCCAACGCCGAGCTTTCAAATTTCTTCTTGTTAATAAATACAGTACCCAGGCGTGAGATGGAGACGAGAGGCGGAGCAGGAGTTGGACTAGCCCTGAATCCTGGATTACACGGCCTTTTCCGCTGTCGTCTCAGCGACTCAGCGTTCGCCCCACGATACAGATGAAACCAAAAGGACATGAACTAAGAAAATTGCAAGTATATCCACAGTCCCTACAGACACTACAGTGGAAGCAAAAGCTGTACCATAATAGTTAAATTAACCTTTGCCGACTGCCTGCTCGCTCATCGGTCTCTATCTCGCACGGCCTGCGAGCTGCTGCCGCTGAACAGCCTGCCCCCTTCTGCTCACGATCAGTAGCTTCCGGCCGGGCGACGGGCGTAGCGAAGCTAGCGTCTGCACGGCGGCAGTGCCTGCGCGCTCGCTTGCACATCGAGGCCTGTCTGTAGTAGGGAGCGCAGCGCTGCACATGCACTTTCTTAGAGAAGGGCCAAGTGAGTGAGATACGATGCATAGATAGGAGTGGGCAGAGCGCCATATAGATATGTGCTCGTGAAGGGCAAATAGTGACATAGGATCAATGCCCATGACAGACGAGAGGACGGAGCTTGGGGCTCATCCCGTACTGATCAGCACGACTGTGTTCACTGCATGGGCTCCAAACGTGGCACGAGAGGGGCGTTCGTGGCGGAGACCTGTGATGTGAGATGCAAGGCCTGTAGCGTTGGAGGGGATCTGGCAACATAAACACCTAATAATAAACTTTGCCAAAAAAAATTGTTGTATAACTAATGCTAATTGGTATTTGGTCTTATAAAGTCAAATTTGGTCCCAATCCATCGAAATAGCTTTTGTCCTTCGCCCTTTGGTTGAGCTTTTACTGCTATAAAGTTATTGATCAGTTGCTTTAGATGATGGAACGAAAAATTACTCGTGCGCGTGCGTGTGTATTGGAGGGGGGGGGGGGGGGGGGGGGGCATTGGCCCGTTCCAGCCCCTCAAATCAATTCTACCTGCTTTGCACGTTTTATTTCAAAATCTTGTCTCAGCCACTATGGCTCGCCTGGGCATGCTCCGCCAATATGGCTAGCCCGGGCATGTTCCACACGTAGAGTGAGTTGCAATCTAAACACTGCCTTACTCTGGCGAACTACTGGTTGAAATGTGTGGCTTCCAACTTTGGTCGACGCTTCGTCCTCAGTGCAGTGATTGTTTTACATCGCATCGGTGCCAACAGTGAAAGAGGAGTGCGGTACCAAGCAGCAGTGCAAACGATGAAGCAAAGAACATGATCACAGTATAAGGTTCTTGTGAATTGGAAGGTCATTGAAATGACTCAAATGGGTGCCTAGTGTGCGTTGGGTTGGTTTCGAGAAAGGCCAAGGGTAGCTTCGACGGTGGGTCATGGTTGAACAATTGCTAGCTTCCAGCCTCTCCTCTCAATTCTGTTCCTGGTTGCTTTTGCACACCTAATTTCAAAACACCTCTCCTCTCAAGCCGGGATGATTTTGTTGGTTCATGGAAGAATCGAGCTTTTGCCTTATTTGTTGTGTCAACTGTCAGGGAAAACAGAATCGGCAAGTTACTCGCAACCAAAAAAAAAAAAAAAACCAGCAACCTTGACCCTAGCGTGGCCCAAAAAGTTTTTTGTTTGTTTGTATTCTTTAATTTTCCTTTATTGACTATTATCCTCAATAATCTTACCAGATTTTTCATGTGCCCTGCACGACAACCCTCAATCATGCGGGAAAATAACATCGTTTTTTTAGGTGGGGAAACTAATACCAGTTGGTTTCTTTACCCACACTGTCACTCATAAGGCACGTTTCTTTACCCACATTGCTGGCAAGCTATATGCCAACTAGCGATCTACCATTAGCCATTAATTAAGATTTTGATCTAATTTACCATGGCTCCAAACATCTATTTTCCCTACGCCAGATTCAGTAAATCAGCACTATGTGCTTCCCTCAGTACTAGTGTGAAACTCGCGCATCATAAAGTCAGCGTGCTAATCCTACTATACTAATCTGGGAGGATTGTGCATCGTGTTTTTCAAATTTGATCGCGTGATCTCGTCGAATTGGAGACCTTTTCAATTGTAGAGGAAGGTCGTAGGCACAACTGTCCGAGCGCAGTGGACACAACACAATCCTTGTGAACCTCAGGGCCTCGACAACAACATCACCCTTTACCAGAGAAGAGAGGGAAACACTTGATCGGACCTTGAAATGCCATTAACGGGCAGTAAACTCCCCCCAAAAAAAATTTACAGGGGGTGCAGGCACTTGTCAACGTAGTACCGGAGTTGGGCTAAAGTGCAACGACACTTGTACAACTTTAGGACACAGTGTTGATCCCACACATGCACCCCTAGTTTATTCCTCCCGTTCCGAGCCCGTCCTCTCCATTTCACCCCAGCTTGGCGCAGCACCTTTTCCCAGCTGAATACTCCATGTCGCCATCCATCCATTCCCCTTTCCCCATGACGACGCCGCGCCCAGCCCAGCCCGTCCGTCGCCCGTCCCCGCAGCAGCGCCGCCCCACCACTGCCACGCGACCGAATTATAGCCTAATCACACCAAAACGCGCTCCCTTCCAAACCCCTCCATCAGCCAACCTTATATACACACACCCCCTCTCATCGCCGTTCCCGATTCCCGAACGCGCAGGCAGCTGTGTTCACGTGTCCCCCGACCCCGTAGCTCGATCCAACCTGTTAGCCGCAAGAAAACTGCAACCACCGCTACCGCCCGGCCGCAGCCCGCGCGCTGTGGCCAGCTCGCCGGCAGTTGGTCTTGTTCCCATGGAAGAGGCCTAGCGTTTCTCAGCGTCTCGGGCACCGCATCGTCTTGAGAGGTGAGACCCTGGTGAGGCATGGCATTGGAGGCCCTGGCGCTGTCCCAGCAAGGCCACTTCGGTTGTGGCGCCATGGCAGGAGGGGCTTGGAATGGCCTGTTTGGTGGAGTGGAGGGAATGGCAGCGCTGGGTGGCGGCGCAGGCAGCTGGGACGCGGCAGCGTCCTCCTCGTCGATGCCGCTGCATGGGTTCCAGGACCTGCACAGCATTCCCGTAGCCGGCGCGCCGCCGGTGGCGTCCGGGGGGACTGCGACCGGCGTTGGCCACGAGGCCCTGTCGGCGCCGGCGGTGGAGCTGCCACCGGTAAGGAGGAAGCGGCGGCGGACGAGGGCGGTCAAGAACCAGGAGGAGGCGGAGAGCCAGCGGATGACCCACATTGCCGTCGAGCGCAACCGCCGCAAGCAGATGAACGAGTATCTCGCCGCGCTCCGCTCGCTCATGCCGCCCTTCTACGCACAACGGGTAATTATCCAACGAGTTCATTCACGCATTTCCTCCCCGTAATCATCTTAGCATCGTGACGCGAACTGAGCGTGCGCTGCCGTGTCCAGGGCGATCAGGCGTCCATCGTCGGCGGCGCGATCAACTTCGTCAAGGAGCTGGAGCAGCTGCTCCAGTCCCTGGAGGCGCAGAAGCGGTCCCGCCAGCGCCCGGCGGACGGCGAAGATGACACGGCGGCGTTCGCCGACTTCTTCACCTTCCCGCAGTACTCCATGAGTGCTGCCCCGGCGCCTTCGGCTGCTCCTCCCGCTGACGCCACCGACCACGACGGCGTCTCCGAACCCGAGGCGCCCGGGTCGAAGCCGTCGGCGGTGGCCGAAGTCGAGGCGACCATGGTGGAGAGCCACGCCAACCTGCGGGTGCTGTCCCGTCGGCGGCCGAGGCAGCTGCTGCGGCTCGTGATGGGGATGCAGGGCCACCGCCTCACCGTGCTCCACCTCAACATGACCAGCGCCGGCCACATGGTGCTCTACTCGTTCAGCCTCAAGGTCACAATCTACAGCTTAAGCTACTTCATGTTACTCAAATTCTATACTGTTAAAATACTCAACCTATCTATCTGATGGATATACATGACTCTCAATCCAAGGTGCATACTGTATAGTACTGCTATTTCTGGTTACCATTACCACACTAGGAAGTCTGAGGTCAAGTTGGTGCCTAGGTTTCCGTGCCCTTTGGATCTTGCTCTGTCTCGAATAGCTGTTCCAAATTCTCTTATCTGCATACTTTAATGGAGCAGATCAGTTTAGCTAAAATGTTGCAATTCCCTAAAAAAAACAGTTCTTTGACCACCAACGGAAACTCACATGTGTGTCCTGCGTACTGTGTCTATGCAGGTCGAGGATCATTGCCAACTCACCTGTGTGGATGAGATTGCAACTGCGGCTCATCAGATCCTTGAGAAGATCGAAGAGGAGCAGGGTTGCAGCTTAGACTAGCATCAGTCATGCATGCTGCATGCATATGTGAAACTTTTTTACTTCTTGCAAGTGATTCCCTTTGTGCAAATCAATAATGTAGTTACCAGCTTATCCACTACTGAATCATTTGAATGCCTAGCTTATCTTCTTTAATAGCTTATTAATAGCCAGCTAGATAAGAAAGATGTCTCAAACTTGCAAAGGCTCCAGCTAGACAACAATTCCGTGATGCGGAGGAGAGGACATACGACATTCCCTCCTTGTGGGTGCTATCATGTTCACCACAGGATCTGACACAATTGACAGGTGCTGTTTTACACCTCCTGGGGGGATTCTGTTCCCCTTGTGAAGCACCATTCCCTGCCAGAACACCAAAAGATTCCCAGCTTCCCACAGTTTACAGATTCATTTCTCGAATTTCCATTCTCCATGGAAGTGAACTATTAAAATGATGCAAGCATCATGTCCATTATTCCATATCCAGATCATAGATCATGCAGTTTGGTGTATCACAAATAACAACAGGGAAATTACATACCAGAGCAAGAAGCGGCTCTAGGTCCTCCCATTCCAAATATGCTCTTCCCGATCCTTGGTTGGGATCAATGAGCCTATACCCGAGTTACGGTTCTGCAAATGCAATCTACTAAAAATCAGAATTAATAATGTTTCTGCAAGGAGGAGGGCGACACTTCTTAGAGAAAGAACAGGTATGTATATGGACATCAAAGTGCACAGATAAGATAAAACATACCGATTTTTGAAGGATGAGAACTGAAAAGCAAATAGTTTGTGTGTGTCCTCTCATTGACCCAATAAAAGATTCCAAAACAGGGCACTTTACCTGATCCGCCTTTTACCATTTCTGTTAGCATGATTGATCAAATAGTAAAAGAGCTGCACGAACATTTCATATCTGTGGTGCTTGCATCTGACTGATGCGACCAACAGGACAAACTACATGTGCATCTTGCTCTCATGCAGCCTGTCCGTTTCGCTCTCCAAATGTTCTGCTCCCAAGCAATGTTATGCTATATGGTAACAAAGGGAGCCACCTGGGTAAACATAAATAGCCAAACTGAGCTGAGTTTCATGCGTCAATAAATCCATTTTCAAAACTTTGAGTTGCTAAATAAAGGCAGAGGAACTGCTTTAAATATTTAGTGTGAATGCACTACATGTATGCAGTATGCGCAAGCGTGTGATGTGAGTGCAAATGAAAATGACAGATCTATGTAGCAAGAAGTAAGAACTGTTGGCATATTGATAAGATCACCGAACTAGACCACATGCTGCTTATTGATGCATAATATGATTAGGAGCATAATAGAAGGACCACATGCTGCTTATTGATTCAACAAACTGCAGCTAATTTTGGTAGCATAGGACAAAAAAGAGAGCCCAACATGGCACAAAATAAGCAAAAATGGCTGTATGCCTATACAAGATTGCCTTAAGTAGAACTAAACACAGCTTAATATATTAGTCTACATGAAAACTAATCTCGACAGCACACATGACGATATTGCATCTTTACAAGATTCGAAGTAAAATATGAGGTCTATCAACAGCTTATCTTATCTGTTTCAGGACTTCATATGCTAATGTCAGAAAACCTTCAATAACCCAAGTTTGAATGCCTGATCCCTGACAAAAGCAAAAGCATGGTATCAGTAAAACAATAGTCGAGTGCGACTGTGATATCATTTACATGATGTATGTGTGGGGACAAAGGTCAGAAGGCTTAATGTAACTAGGCACATCGAGCAAGCAATGAGCGAGGAGATATCAGCCATGCCATCTTAAGTGTACGGGCATTACTCAATGGTACTATACAAGCACGTAATTACTGTATTGGTGCAAAACAACCAAACTAACCTGTGACAATCTGAAGATCAGCAACAGCCATCCCATTAAACAGTGAAGAGACAATAAATGGACAGGTTAACAAATGGAGCATTATTGTTTGCCAGGAATATTAATAAATAAATCCACCTGAAGAAAGAGACTGGGAAAAGGGAAAAGATAACAAGAGTGGAAGGCAGGACACATACGAAATGGGAGCAGAAAATCAAGCATAAGAAGATTTTTCAGTGATTTACCAAAAGAAACAAAAGATAAACCACCAGCACCATAGCAAAAGACCAGCGAAAATAGAAAATACATTTCCAGTTGGTGTTTAATGATGAAAGGCAACTTCTTCCATGCTTTAGCTCAAGAGCACAAATGGCTTACTTTGCACATCCATCAAGTATGTTAGTCATGCATTATTTTTCTTCCCCTGCAAACACGCTAGTGTGTGTCTTTGTATTGCTATGAAGCAAAATGTCTGATTTACAACCCATGTAACGGCAACAAAGGAAAAAAGAAGAAGAAGCTGAAAAGAACAACACAACAAGTTCTAACAAATTTCAGGTGTGCCCCACAGACTATTTGAGGGACCAAAACACCAGGGAGGTCTCACTGCAGTAGCACAAGCAAAACCTTCGTTCTAGCAAGCCCTCACATGCATGCACCCTTCCTCTCTGACCTCACGTAGGACCATCAAAACTGATGGCATTGCAGTATTAAAGACAGTCATTTCTGTGCTTCCAAGCTCCACCAACAGGCCAGAATCAGCAACAAATTTAGCCCTTTCTTGTTCATTTTGGGTCTTCCCCGTGCCCTGTGTCGCCACCACTCCAACAAGCCTTGATTGAGGCATTGCCCAGCTGCAGTGTGAGCTGTGGGACACCAATTATGTCCAGGAGGAAGAACTACACCTAATGCACGGAAACATAACCAACAAGCAGGTGTTGGATGGTTTTGTCTTCTTGATCACAAAGAGGGCATGCTGAAAGGCGAGGCATGCTGTGCCGAGCCAACTGGTCCACCGTCCAACACCTGTTGTGCAATGCAAGCCGTAAGAACTTGGACCGTGGAGAAGCCCAATATTTCCACAGGCGCTCGAGTGCATGTCGCCCGAGTACAGGCCGCCGCTGATGTCCCACCCCACACCCATGCATTCCACATAGTAAAATTAAAGTTCCCTATTATGATATACCATTTGAGCATTTGGTGTATATGGACCATGTATCTAAACATTTAGAAAATATCTAAACAGAACTAGAATTGTTGCAAAAGTATTTTTTCTTTCATCATTCAGAATAACTGAAGTGACTACTAAAATTCACCTAGACTTTCAGAAGGCTGAGAAGCATGCTTTCCCTTAGGATACCCAGTGGGGGAAAAGCTGCTTAACTCAATTCTGTTGAGAACGAGTTTTGAGCTTTCTCCTCACCATGAATCTACTAAAAATGCATGAGTAATATTTTTCCTCAGCATGCACCCCCCTAAGCAGGCTGATAATTTGCATGAAGAGACAGATTGTCACTAAGGAAAAAGACTAAGGCATAGAAAGCTATGCATAACACACGCTAGCACAAAAAAAAATGTAATATAGAGCAACAGAAATGGACTGTTGTGATATTATTTCTTATTTTAACTTGTTATTTAAGAAACAATTGAACCTGGCAAACAGGATCAAGATCGCACCTCGATTCTTGAACCATCAGAGTTGTTGCTAATTTAAGTTAAGAAAAGCTGGTGTCACTTGAGAAATCACACAAAGATTGAGCTTCATTAGTGAAGATAATGATCAAGATCATGTTTATCAGGAGGGTAACTTCTAACTTGGTCAAGTTTTGTTAATGTATTATAGAAATCTCTATCTATAAGACAATAGGAATGTAAGTTTAGAACCAATTAAAACGGTGCTGTATCGAATCTCTCTTTTGAGACATTAACTGGCATAAACCAAGCTACTAGGTCCCTAACAAAGGTCAACGACAGACTGACCACTACAGGAAACCTTAGAGATGTCAGACATTAACTATATTTGCAACATTCTCTCTTTATGTTTAAAATATACAAGAACTTCTCAAATCACTGAGTAAACAGGTACCTCAATTCGATGAATCTTCCCGATCTGATCAGCAGGAGGACACCACAGCATTGTATCTCAGCTCATTTATTTCCTGCCAACAGAAAAAGCTCACATGCAGTCTAACATATGTTAGCGCACTGGATACTCTATTACTAGTTATGCTCACAGGATATTAGCATCAACATGATAAAGAAAGCAATAAATTACCAAAGTAAGATTGCATTCAATGCGCGCTCAGTGCTATCCATATAAAATATTGGGTTCTCAAGCTACGGATTCTTGATATAGTACATTTGCTCCATTCCTTTTTGAGACCAATGGATGCAGATATAGATGATAACGTGTTCCTTTTCACATGTTTGCTAATTTATAAATATACAAAGAAGCCAAACACCAGCTTGTTCCCCAAAATTTACTCAACCCAAGCTTGAAACTATGATACAGGAAACTTGGGACTTAAAAGCCAACACCAGCACATAACTGAAGAAATCCTTGTCGCCCATCAACTGCTCTCATCAACTCACAAACCTCAAAGGACACTGAGAGCTACTTCTGCTCTCTGGTATACGCTTTCTATCAACAGACAATGACACACTACCAGCTCCCGGCTTTGCTGAGGCTGCACCCACTCTTGAGAGTAAAATCACGCTGACTCACAGTGGCAGCACGGTGCCACTGGAGCGGCCATTCCGTGAGAAGAAGAATCCCAGGCCACTGCTTGACATGGACCTGCCAATCTTACCCCGACCTGCCTGACAAGATGATGAAGATGTCCCTGATGCCACCTTCTCCTTAACCTTGAAGACCTTCATCTCTCGGGCAATCGGCAACTTGCAATTAGACTGCATGTCATCATCATGAGCCTCGGGCACAGACATGAGGAACAACGGCGAATCCATGGATGCCGAGCGTCGAATTGGGTTCGGTGTCGCCTTTCCACTGTCATCCGCTGCAGCTGTTGTGTTCTCAGTTTGAGCGTCTGAAGAGATCTCCGAGTCCTCAGAGGCTTCGGCCTGCGATTCCAGTTCCGACAGCGGCATTTCGTCAAGCACTTCGCGCTCTTCGTGTTGGGCGCCATCAGCTTCAGGCTCTGGGGCCGCGGCAGGGATACCAGTGGCAACCTCGACAACTGGGGAGCGGCAGATCGGGCAACTGACGTGGGCGCGGAGCCAGGTGTCGATGCAGGGCGCGTGGAACGGGTGCGCGCAGCGCGGGAGGAGGCGGACCAGCTCCCCGTCGCTGAACTCGCCGAGGCACACCGCGCAGTCCCCGCCCCGTCCCACGCCGCCGCGGTACTCCACGGTGGCTATGGACGCGATGGTGGCATTGTCGAGCCCCACCGTGCGAATATACCACACGTGGTGCAACACCCCGCCCCCGCCGCCTCCCTCCTCGTCGCCGTCGCCGAACCAGTCTTCATCTGGCACCGCCCCTGCCGCAGCGGCGGCCGCAGCGCGCCGGCGCCGCCGCAGGATTCGGCGGCGGCGGCGGTAGAGGAGGAGCGTGGCGAGCGCGAGCGAGAGGAAGAGGAAGGCGGAGAGCAGGGAGACGGTGAGGAGGAGGCGCACGGGCGCGTGGCGGTCGGCGTCCGGTGTGGCGCGAGGAAGCACCGGGATGGGGGGCGGCGGTGGCTCCGCGAGCTCGTAGCAGGCGGCGCCTCCGGGGCAGAGCCGCAGGCACTCGACCGGATTCTCCTCGCAGTTGACGGTGACCGTCGAGTCCGGGCGCACCGGATGCATGGCTACCTCGGGTCGAGCTGCGGCGGCGAGGGCTCGGCGGCGCGCATCGGGGTTGGGGTAGGGTTGCCGCGTGCGAAAGTGTGCGGTGCGGTGGTGGTGGTGGAGGTGGAAACGTGGAGTGGATTGGTCGCTGTTGGGTTTGGTGAAATGGTTTGGCAACAAGCACGGAGCGGTGGAGGTGGTGCTGGAGCGCATGGGGCTGCCGCCGACGGCGACGGCCAGTGCGGAAGAAGGCTTGCGACTTTAGGAGCACCCTCACTGACTTGTGGGCATGAGAGGCCAAGCCAGTTGACGTGGGGCCCGTCAGTCAGGGAGGAAGCGCGGCTTCGTACCACTTTTTCTCGCGCATTTGGATTGCAAAAAGTCAGCAAAATACCAATGTTCGTTGACCGAGATCAGCCCCTTGCTCTTCTGACGTAGTACTAGTATACTGGAGTCGCCTGTTTACGTACTAAGTAAATTTGGGTTGCCGATCAAAAAAAATAATAATGTAAATTTGGGTTGTCAGTTTCATCTTCGACAGCCAGAAATATTTGGGAGATAGTCAAGGAATTCATTAAACATGGTTTTGCTAAATTTGCAGTGTTTGGGTTAGGTGCAGTTCGGTATTGTTAGGCAAGAGCTCGTTAAGTTAACCATGGTTTCAACGCAATCAACGGGGAAGCACACGTTACATCAGACGATGAAATGTAGGAGGTGTTATTGGGTTGTTACCGGTTCCTGTTACATGGTTTTGAACCACTCGTGGTAACAGAATGATTGTGAATTTGTGACAACAACATTTGACTAACCTCGGAAAAGGACGCGCCCTTCTTTTGATTTTTTTTTCTAAAACGTCAACCGGGCTTAATACGGCCCATTAGCGAGGTCACATCAGCTATGTGGGCTCGAACTTGCAATGGCAGACGGGCCGGGCCGCGCTGCCGCATTCAAATCCTATGGCATAGGGCCAGCCACTTCATCATGGACTGATTACGGTTTTGTTTAAGGAAGAAGTCTATTTTGCCTCCCTGAACTCTTACCTGAGTCCGGATTTCCTCCCTAAGCTACAAAACCGGGTAAAATGGCTCCCTCAACTTGTCAAACCGGATGTTTTTCCTCCCTCGGTTGTTTTCCTAGGCGGTTTTGTCCACGTGGCAGTAGGGTCCACATGTCAGATGCCACGTCACCGTCTTCCCTCCCTCCTCTTCCCCTAGCCATTTCGTCGAACACCTTGGGCGCGTGACTCGGGGAGCTTTGGCTCTGTGTACCGCGGCACGCTCCCCTCCGGGCCCGAGGTCGCCATCAAGCGCGTCGATGACCTGGCCCGGCCGTCGAGCGCGGCGAGGAACGCGTGACGCGTTGAGGTCGTTGGCCACCTAGGGCGTCGACTTCGACGACCCGGCCGTGGCGCGCTCGACGAGCGAGAGGATGGCGCTGCTGAGGAAGCTGCCGGCGCCGTACGTCATGGGGGAGATGGATGTGCCGAGGCTCTTCATGCTGTCGGGGGACTGGTCGTAGAAGAACTCGATCTTGCCCGGCACCAGCAGTGCGTCGGCAGCGCCCATGAGCACGAACTGCGGCAGCAGGACGAAGATGGTCAGCGGCAGCGCCTCCTGGCCCGTTGCAACAGCCGGGTGGTGGCTCCTCGCGAAGCTGAGCCTCCGGTTCTCGACCGCCACCGTGGTCGCCATGGTCACGACCTGTAGCAGCAGCCCGGCGCCGATGCGCTGCAGCAACGTGATCACGCGCGGGTTCTTGGTGCGCCTCTGCACCGCGGGCGCGACGACGCAGTTGTAGACCGCCACGCATACGAGCATCGTCAGCGTCATGAACGCGCCGAGGCTCGCGGGTGGAACTCGGAACGATGACGACGAGCCCCCGACGACGCGGTGGTCCAGCGTGGCGCCCTGCTTGACGAAGAGCGTGCCCACCTGCGCCATCAGCGCGCACGGCACGAACAGGGTGAAGGGCAGCGGCAGCATGGGGCCTGTCGGGTGCGAGCGGCCCTCCATGACGGAGGCCGTCGACGCCCTCGAGCGCGCGCTCGAGGCCCTGCTCGCCGCCGCAGCTCACCTAATCACGCGTCCAAGGTGTTCGACAAAATGGCTAGGGGAAGAGGAGAGAGGGAAGACGGTGACGTGGCATCTGACGTGTGGGTCCTACTGCCACGTGGACAAAACCGCCTAGGAAAACAGCCGAGGGAGGAAAAACATCCGGTTTAACGAGTTGAGAGAGCCATTTTACCCGATTTTGTAGCTTAGGGAGGAAATCCGGACTCAAGGAAGAATTCAGGGAGGCAAAGTGGACTTCTTCCTTTGTTTAATGCCTTCCTGTAAAATTGTTTTCAACTCTACTACTGCGTCGTCGTCTCTATCTCGTGTGACACGATCCCCAATTTTGTTTAATGCTAGCGTGCGCAATTAAGCACGGAATCCATAGCTGACCCGGCGAGCTAATCAACTCTACTCTCTTGTTCCTTTCTTCCCTTCGAGCTCACCCAACCGGTCCCCCATGGCGACCCTCACCCTGCCGCCAACCGCCGCCCCCGGCTGCCAGGTCGCGCAAGAAGGCTTACCAGAGTACGCACCCGCCACCTTTGATTCTTTTCCATCCGATTATTGAGAGACATGAGATGGATGTGGAATTTAGAGATTGATTGATTTTTCCTCCTGATGCAGCGCGACCAAGAAGCTTGCCGACGATGCTGCAGATCCGAGCGGTTTGGACTCTGGGTACGTGTTTTCCGAGCACGAACTGTGATTTGTTTGGTTCCTTTGGGGCAACGACCCGTGGGTTTGTCTGACGCGGTTGATTTTGGTGAACAGGTGGGTGGTTCTTGGGAAATCGGACATAGTACCGGCGGATTTGGCCGCCGCCGCCGCCGGGCACCAGCGCCTTGGTTTCACGCCACTGCCGATGCTTCCTATATGGTGGGAACCTGGAGCAGCAACTGTTTGTGTATCTTAACAGTGTCTTTCGATTTGTGATTAAGCATGGATTGTTAAATTCTCTCAGGGCGCAGATGATGCTTGGGGGCGTGGTTTACACGGTTGTGCCCTTCTACAAGAGGGCCAGGAAAGTCGAAGGTATGTTCAGATCCATACAGCCAATTTCAGCTTGCAAACGGTGCTTGGAGCCTTGTGTGCTTTAGTTCAGGATTGCAAACGGTGCTTGGAGCCTATTGATTACCCGCAAAAAAAAATAGAGCCTATTTATGATCATTTGGTTTGCAAAGCTGCTGCGACATGGTCCTACACTCTGATTTTGAACTACTTGTTCCAATGATTGAATTTCTATATCAGGTGAGACATTAGACAATGTGGAAACTGCGGTCGAAGTTGTGGAGCGTGTTGCTGAGGTTACGGAGAAGCTAGCTGCTAATGCGGCCAAGTCATTACCAAAGGATGGATCTCTGCAGAAGGTGGCAGTGGAGATTGAGTACATTGCTGAAGTGGTGGATAAGGACGCACATAAGGTTGAAGACGTCATTAAGAAGGTTTGTGATGCTTATCCATGCTCTTAAAGTCTTCTTGAAACAGAATATTTCAACATCCCGGTTGAGAATCTTTAGTGTTTTCTAATTTGTAATTGGCCGCACATTCTTGTTTGAATTATTATAGGTCACCTGTGGAAAACACTTATCCAAGAACACGTATTATCTAAATTCTGACCACTTCAAAGAAGGACTTTAGGTTAGCTTTCTTTGTTAGAAACTGAGGACAGATTTAATATTCTCAGTTTCACATACTAAGAATTGAAGTGACTTGGGGCTGGGGGAAGTCATGCACAAACTTGTAAGTGAAAATAGGGCATGTCATACATGTCTTGCAAGAGCACCCTCTATCTTGTGGCCAAGAGTAGAGATTCTTTTGTCTCCTTTGTTTCAGAAACATTCACACGCAAAGAACATGCCTTGGTAGCTTCAACCCAGTTTTATGCAGGCATCAAGCTGAACCGTACAGTCTGCATTGCATCTAGCTAAGATGAGAAACAGTTTGCTTTCATCCTGTTGAAGACCGATTGATCTTTACAGATCATGGTTTCATACGTTACGGAAAAGTTAAATAGATCTAATGTCCTCCTCACCTATGCAGATAGAAGAGCTGAGTGACAAGGTTGACGCCGCAGTTGAGCCTGTCATTGAAGAGCTCGAGAAAGACTTTAAACCAAACCCAACATCCTCTAGTGGATCAGGTGCCCAGATATAATAGTTCATGTTGATTTGAGCGGAAAAGTGAAATGTTCCTTGTAAATATTGTTGATTTTTCTTTCTTTCTGAATACATTCTTGTAAATATATGCTTTCCGTATCATGTAAACTAGAACAGCACCATGGTTACAGTAAGGCATGGTCATGGTGTGTGCTGGGTGCTCGAATCTGGAGCGTTCCGAATATGTATTGATAACATATAACACCAAATGTGGAATATTATATCGCTGTTGTATCACAATTATTCCCCACTAAATCGCAATGATCTCATGTCAAGATGAACGATGAAGTGAAATTTATCATGCATTTCTTCATGAGACCAGTGCAGATAGGAAACCATATTCTGCTAAATGATTTTTTAACTAATATTTTGGAAATGAGTCTTCCCTTACCAAACATGTATTTTGTTGACCTTTTTTTTGTTTCGAATTTAGCGGGTATCAGGACCATGGTGCTGATACTAGCACGCTTCCCCCTGGCACGGCCCGTGACGTGTCAGTGTGAGTTTGAATCCTAGTCTTTCGTTTGCACACTGGGTAAGGCATTAGGTCTTGATATTGCTTGGCATCTGTTCCCAGCCCAGGATGCTAATCGTGTGCATTCGTTGCTCTAACTTTGGCATAAGTTCTCTGCCCAGCCATCACTCTCTTCAATTATTTGAGATCACAGATAATTCAGTTAGATTTCCTTATCTGGTCTCAACACCCACGAGGCCTTGGTGCTTGGTCCATGATTTTTATTTCCAGAGCATGAAAAAGATGTTAGTGGTCTGATCTCAAAAGAATGATGCACTTGACTAAACGAAAATGACAGCACCAAAGGCATGACAATTCCCTTCTCATGACACATTGCATTCATCACCCACTTCTGTAGAAATTAGTCAAAAGGTTAAAGGGAGATAGAAACATATAAGAAATGGGCAATCGACACGGGCCAAATAATGTAGAGTAAAATAGTTATTCCTCTTTAATAAAAAAAATAGAGTCAAATATTTATCAACAGTTTTGATCTATAAATATGACCTCCGGTCAGGTGTGCAACATCAACAGTGGTGATTGGGTCCGTTCGTATCCTTACCTCCTGCCCTCGCACTGGCAACCCATTGCGCATCGCAAGGCTAAGATCGCCATGCCCAACACTTCGCGTCTCCTCGTCCTTCTCGTCACGGGCTACACGGCGGCGCTCGCCTCGGCAACTACGTTCATCGTCGGCGACGAGCAGGGCTGGACGATGGGTATCGACTACATCAACTGGGTCAAGGGCAAGACGTTCGCGGTCGGGGACAAGCTAGGTGAGTACTGAGTACATAAATTTAGCTCGGCTCCTTCTTCATGCCTGCCTGCCTTAGTATAGTAGAAACATAGGTAGCGTTACACTGCAGCTGCGCATATGCATGTGGCACGCCGTGTGGGAAATCCATTGCAGTTTTCAACTACTCGAGCGAGGAGCACACGGTGACGGAGGTGCGCAAGGACGACTACTTCGCCTGCGCCGGCGGCGACGCGCTGAGCAACGACAGGAGCGGGTCGACCAACGTCACGCTCACGGCCCCCGGCACGCGCTACTTCATCTGCAACATCCCCGGCCACTGCACCATCGGCATGAAGATCGCCGTCACCGTCGAGGGGGGAGTTCCGCCGCCTTCGCCGACCGGCGCCGCCGCTTGGGGCGCCCCGGTTCCGTCGATGGGCGCCGTGGTCGCCGCGGCCGCCGGGGCTGTGTTCAACCTCGCGCTCTCCTGATGGGGAGCACGACACGTGCTGATAGCGGCTCTCAGCAGACAGCAGTCATGGTTGGTGTAATCAGCAATTGACCACATTTCTGCCATTTGGTTTGTGTACTTTGCGTGTTTTATACATCAATAATGGTCCTGTTTGTTTCTTTTAGCGTTAAATTTTAGAGACCTCTAAATAAAGAGAATCTAATACTAAATAAAGTCTAATGATAAAACTTTTTTACGGATGGGTACATCTTTACGAGACGAATCTAACGAGACTAAGTAAGCTATGTTTTGCTACAGTCATGCTACAGTAATGCTACAGTAACCATCGTCAAACCACGGATTGCTTACCCTCATTAAATTCGTCTCGCGAATTAGACCAGAGGTTCTGCAGTTAGTTTTGTAATTAAATTTTATTTAATACTCTTAAATGATAAGATTATTTTTTTAGACCCCTCTAAATTTTAGACCTCTATGAAACGAACACCCCCAATATCTGTATAAGTCAGACCCAATAGTAAAGTGCTGATAGCGGTGAGATTTCCACCGCTATCAGCATTTTCACCGACGTGCTCTGTTCACATGCTGCCGCGTCCGTACTTTGCTGACGTGGGCGCTCAGCCGTCCGACGCGTAGGGACCGGGCGTTTTCGTCCGTGTGAAATGGGTCGCTGCGTACTCGTGGAGTCAAAGGCGGTAAATCCGGTTCGTTTCCTTCTAGCGTGTTCGTTTCGTTTATGACTAAAGTTTAGTCCAAAATTCTTGCTATTTAAAGCTATTAAATAAAATGTAATTACAAAACCTTTTACAGAAACCTGGGTTACTTTACGAGACGAATCTAATGACGGTAATTAAGTCGTGATTAGACGATAGTTACTGTAGCATCATTATAGCAAAACATAGTTTAATTAGGCTCATTAAATTCGTCTAGTAAATTAGCACATATATGTAAAAAGGTTTTGTAATTAAACTTTATTTAATACTTTTAAATAGGAAGATTCTCTAAACTAAAGTAACTTTAGCACTAAAGGAAACGAACAGTCCAGTCTGCGATCGCTCCAGGTTTCTCTGTCCGGACCGGGTTCTTTCGGCGATTCAGGTCTGGTTTCCCTACGGTTTGCCCGGCCTGCTCGTCGGTCGGGGCGGTCCACGCCTCGGATCCCTTCGGCTGCGCCCGCACGTGTCCCCATCCGCGACGCGTGGCTTCCTCCCTCTGCCGTTCTTGTGGGTTCGTCACTTCGCCGGCGGCCGCCGTTGTTCGACCGCCCTACTTTTCCTCACTTCTTTGGTGGGTGCCAGCTGCTCTACCTTCGCCATGGCGGTTCCAGGTTCGCCCCTCATCCAAATGCATCTCGTTTCTGGTCTGCTGGTCGGCGGCGGCGTGCCCTGTTCTAATCACCGTTCCTTTGCAGGCCTCCTCCCCTGTGGTCTCCTGCCTCGCCTCCGTTCTTGAGGACCTGTGCTTCTGTAGCCTGCTCAGGTGCACTTCTTTCCCACACCCGTGTCGTCTTCTTCGACGGGATGGTTCTCCTTTTCCTGCATCTGCTCTCTGTGTGCCTCTCTTATTCTTCTTCCCTCTCTGCAGGTTCTTTCACTCACGCCGCCCTGTGTTCGTGAAATTGCTCATCATGGGTTCGGGAATCTGTTTCTGCGTCGGCCAGCTCCTCTGAAGGTTCGTTCCTCCCCATCGTTTTGTCGTGGTGTCTTTTTGATTTCTCGATGCAGCTCACCTATTTGTTGGGTCATAGATAGATTGTCGGTTCTCTAACATGCATTGCCTGATTTGTGCTCTCCAGTCGCCCTTACTGTTTGTGCTCTTGATCCTGTTATTTGTTTCCAAGCCCACTGTCGTGTTCCAGTTCGCCTGTTCTGTTCTTGCTTTCGTTCTTCCTCTTACTGTCTTTGCTGCTGGTTTCGTCTGTTCCCTGTGGCGTTGGCTCCTCTTTTTTTTTTTTTTTTTTTTTTTTTTTTTTTTGCAGCGTTGGTTGCCTATTTTGGAATTGGGAAAATGCATGCCGTGTGTTTCAAAAGAAAGGGACCTGTTCAATGGCAGACTAGATTGGTCTGTGAACACTGTGCTTCCCTGAATATAGACCTTAATAGTTCTCAGAATTAATTCCTGAATATCGAACTGAAAGTGATGTTGAATTGATTTGCCTTCTAACCTGAACGCTGTGCTTCTCTGAATATAGGCCTTAATAGTTCTCGGAATTAGTTCCTGAATATTGAACTGAAAGTGATATTGAATTGATTTGCCTTCTAATTTTTAGTCTGATCACAAGCTGATATTGATCTGCCTTGGAATGTTGACTGTCATTCTTCATGGCAGCCAATGTCGTTGTTTGCGTAAACTGAATCTATGCTTATGTTAAATGTTGGCCTGCAAGTGGTGCTGAGCTGATTTTGCTTCCAACGTTTTAGCCTGATCGCAGGGTAACATTGATGTGCGTTCCAACTTTTTATGCCCAGCAAAGTGGTAGCTTACATAGCCTGAACGCTTGTTATCTGTTTAATTTTTCATAAAACGGTAGGATGAGTTATCTGTCATGTGTTTCGCCTCCTATTACGCCTCTGGTGGATGCAGCTGTTATTCCCTTCCCACGTTTAGCCTGATTGCAGGTTGATATTGATGTGCCTTCCAATGTAACCTGTCGTTTTTCATGCCAGGCAAATTGGTAGCTTACATAGTCTGAATGACAGTTTTTTGTTCCATGTTCATAAAACGGTGGAATGCGCGGACGTGCGACCAGGGCAGCATCACATATAGGTGACGTGGCCGTCGCTGCTTCGGTGCTGAAGAAGACCGAAAGCCGTCGACAGCACAGGCACAAGTGTTGTCTCCCTGAAGATTCATGTGATGTCTACATGAAGATTCATGTGCTGTCTCCCTCCAGCTTATCAGCCCGTGTACAGAATCGGGTAGTAGTATTGTTGAACTCTATTTACAGTCGTTCAGGCCTGTAACATGGATGAACTCAGGTCTTGTTAACTTTATACTCCCTCTGTTTTTAATTATATGACACTGTTGATTTTTTTGTTGAACTTTGACTAACAATATATATGAAAATAATTAATTGCTTAACGTGAAATGTATATTGTTGGATCTATCATCAAAAACGCTTTAAAATTAACTTATACATTTAGCTATTGACATAAATATTTATGAATAAGACGAATAGTCAAAGTAACATAAAAAGTCAACGGCATTATATAATTAAAAACGTTGGGAGTACATCTTTGTCTCTCTAAAATGCCTTCCTTTGCGCCTGCACACCATCACGGACAATGCACGTGTGCACCCACCTCATCAGTTCCTCTTCCATTCCACGTTTAAAACTCGATGCCCTCCTAACATCCAAATGAAATTCGTCGGCCACACTGACAGACTACATTACAGCAACAAACGGCAACCAATCTAAAGCCTGCCACTAATCACAAGACACAAGGATGAACATCCTTCCTTTTACGGGCGCAGCGGAGCGCGCCAACACTGCCTAGTATCTATCAATAATGATTCTAAAGCTCAATTCTCATGAAGCCACGTCACTCGAAAAGTTTCCTCCGTTGGATCACAATCTATAACACATCCCGTCCGTCACCTTTCAACCAAATGATCTTCCTCCTGACTTGCGCCCACCTCCCAAAATCTTATTCCCCTTGCCAGCGCCGCCTTCTTTATAATTACCGTTTCCTACATCAGTAAATGGTGATTAGTGCAGAGGCTGCACAAATGGCTTTAATGGCATTAATCACCCACCACATCGAGGTTACAATCCTAAAATTGAAGTGCCCCGCTCCATGGCGCCTCTGCTATTTAGATGCTCTCTCTTTCCTCACGGTACCAATCCTATTGCTATTCGTGAACAACCTTTCGGGTTCACCTTCGTTCTGTCAGGTTCTTTATTTTTCTAATTCGTCAAGTGAGCACACAACCACAAGGTTGCCATTCGCGTTTCCTGAGAAGTTTTTCGAGTGCAAATGGATGTATAATATGCCTTTCGTTGCCATCTTCACCTGCCGATCAGCGGGATTCTTTCTTGGTAAGCAACGCTGCTCTGATGGATGTACACTCTAGGCGTCTGTTGCTTCTGTTTTGTATTTGAAGTACCTCATGCAATCAATTTTAAATCCTTCTCAGGTTTGAAAAAAATGGAGATTCATTAGGATGACCCTAGACTGCTTTGGACGTGATGTTTCCATAAGCATGTCGCGGGCATCTTCTTTTGACAGATATGACCAATAACAAGTAAAACATCATTCAAGATAAAAGCTTCGAGGTGATAAAATCAAGTATCATATTCAAAAAGTGTTACAATTGAATGGTTCCTAAGATTATTTCCAATGTTTTCTTTTCTATCTCAATATTTTCGTACTCCTTTCAGAATGTTCTACATAAATATTTTCTTAATATATATAAAAATCACCCTAAACTTATCTCGAATTCCCGCAGCAACGCGCGGGGAATTCTTCTAGTTTATATATGTTTAGCCACATTCGTGTACGTGTGCTTATGCATCGTCACGTGTAATCTTTCCATGGATTTATCCCTTGTGAAAACGTGTGAGGAAACTGGAGCTCCATCGAGGTCTCGCCTCTGGCCTCCCACGGTCGAGGCCAAGATGTTGGCTGTGTCATGGTCTGGTTTTGTAGCAGAACCAAACTATGCAGGGTGGAGAGTGGAGAGTCCAGGGTTTACAAAACCGCGGTAAACCGGACTGGTTTTCGCGAAAACCAGAAAACCGGTCCGGTCCGGTTTACTCGGTAGCTCGGTTTCCGATTTTAAATTTCAAAAACAAATTGAAAAAAATTAAAACAAAAATATGTAAAAAAACTAGATCGAATTTGCAGTCCAACGGTGGAAACGAAACACGTAGATTCGATCATTTGATGTGTCAAAAAAATCGAGCAAGCTTTATGTGTTTAAAAAGGAAAGAAAAAGAAAAAACCTTTTTTTAAAATCTTTTTTCGAACCAGCAACTTTCATTGATTTTTTTGACCGAGTAAACAATCAAATTTTTGTGTTGTTGTTGCACCATTGAACTTCAAATTGCATCTAGTTTATTTACATATTTTTTGTTTTATTTTTTCAAATTTTCATTTTTTGTTTTTTCTTCTATTTTTCCTGTTTGAACGGTTTTCCAATTTTGTCTCCGGTTTTCCGGGATTATTGACCGGTTTACCGGTAAAACGAACCGGTTTACCAAAAATTTCGACATTTTTTTGTTTAAAATTCGTCATTTGAATTTTGGTCCGGTTTCCGACCGGTTTTCCCAGTTTTTGCGGTAACCGAATATACCGGTCCAGGCCGATTTTTTCGGTCGAAACGGTATTGTAAACCTTAGTGGAGACTACCAGCATGAGGAGCGGAGGAGCGCCAGCTAGGTGAACTCTCTACGGCGCGCACCACCACAACCACAAGTTGGACCAGCCCTCAAAAAAAAAAAACAACACAAGTTGGACCAAATGGGCTGGTCTTGGAGCGTGCATTACCGAGCTCAAATTCATAGCACAAAAATACATGGTGATCACAATGCACGTTTGAAGCCCAAATGCATCTAGGAGTACATATTTTTGCTTTGGGCCACTAACAAATTTTCTGACCAAGCCGTCTCGTTTCTCCAGTATTCGTACATTTCAACTCAAGATTGAAAAGTGCTTCTTATAAAACTTGCATGACATGCTAGTTGCCGGAGGCGGCTATTTTGATATCCAATCACCCAGAGAAAGAGAAATACACGTGCTGGAATTCGTTATGTCCTTCACTGAGAAATGACAAGGCATTCAATGTATCGGCTTAAGATCACAAACTCGTTCCTCTGTTGGCAAGTCATTGTCGATGACTTGCAATATTTGGTCGCTGAGAGGCACCTAACGCGATTGGGACGGCCAAAAACGGTATATGCACAACTTGTGACCGCGGCAAGAACAGGTCATCCCCGTGAGAAAATTCCTTATTTAGCCTTAAAAAAGTTCCTGGTTCCTTCCTTGGTTCAATCTGAAAAAAAGTTACCTCTATGACCCAAACCGTAACTTTCATTCTTTTCTTGGCCCTTCCGTTAATTTTGAGTGTTAACGGTGTGCTGAAATGACCATTGTGTCCCTGACTTCAATAAAAATGTAAAATCTTTTCAAAAAATTGAAAATGTAAAAATTATTTTTGAAATAATGCCAAAATATGCCAAAATTTTGTGTAATATGAAATCTTCAGCACTTATGTTATTCTGGAATTTCAGACAATTAATTAATTTTGAAAATAAATTTTATATTTTTATTCAAGTCAGGGGCACAATGGTCATTTCAGCACACATTTAACACCGTTAACACTCAAAACTAACAGGCAAGAAAGGAATGAAAGTTGCGGTTTGGGTCATAGAAGTAACTTATTTTTCAGATTGAGCCAAAAAAGAAACCATGAACTTTTCTAGGGCCAAATAAAGAATTTCCTCTTGTTATAATGCATGCTTTTAATCCAACATACAAGTATTTAATTAAGGCCCAAAGCCTTTTATAACCTAGTGCATGCTCTGGGTACCGTCAATCGCCAGATAGCAGAACACAATCACACATCCATCCCAAGGACGCATGAGCATCAACCATGGTGGACGCTCGGGCTCGGTTTCTTTTTCCTGCCCACCTTCTTCTCCTCTGCCTTATGGCCGTTTGGGAGCTAGTCGCAAGTGCAGACGTCCCCGTGGCACTGCGGCCAGGATGCGCAACGAGCTGCGGCGACATCGATGCCCCGTATCCGTACAGCCTAGACCCGCAGTGAGCAATCCACGACTTGTTTGTGCTCAACTGCACGACCGTGGGCCGGACAACCAAGTTGTTTCACAACAATCTGGAGGTGATTAAGATCTCTGTGGCCGATGGTAAGATCTGGGTGAAAAACTGGATCTCTCGGCAGTGCTACAACCAAACCAGCAACACTCTAAAACTGGATTAAAAAAAGGGACGGTTCCGTCCCCGTCCCGTCTCAGAACCAAACACACCCTAAGAGTGCCATCGGTTCGGCTCGATGTGGCCTAGAAGCCCGCAAAATGACTAACTAGTAGGTTCCACTTCAAATTCAGAGCCGACAAATATACGGGCTTATAATGCATATGTTGACTATTTTGGTTGTCTTAGGCCATTAATGCATATGTCGAATTTTCTAGCCTAGCCGTCTCATTCGGCCATTCCTCTAGTGCTCAAAAAAAAAAAAAAGAATCTGGCATTCCTCTATAGTGTTGTTCTATTTCTACTCCAAATATTTTAAGTGTCCCTTTCTTACAAACCTTACATAAGTTGTTGGTGGGCAACTGGGCTTATGCCAAGAGTTTTTTTTCCTTATAATAAGGGAAACGAGGCGTCTATGTTGATAACCAATCGCGCAGAGAAAGAGCAATACACGTGCAGGAAGTTATTATGACCTTCACTGAGAATTGGCAAGACGTACCATTCAATATATCGGCTAAAGAAAACGTACAATACTTGGTCGTAGAGAGACACGCATGCAATGCAAAATGGGACGAACGCACGTGGTTTTATGCACGACTTCTGACCTTGGTAAGGATCTTCAAATTGTGATATATTAGTAATAAACTAGTAAGTAGAACAGGTCAGCCCGTCATTGGTACAATGCATGCTTTTAGTCCACAACTAGCGAGTATTATTTAATTAGGGCCCCAACGCTTTATAACCTACTGCATGCTCTGGACCGTCAATCACCAGATCGGAGAACACAAGTTACACATCCATCTTAGGACGTCTGGGCAGCCACAAACTAGCTAGCATCAACAATGGCGTGCGCTCGGGCTCAGCTTCTTCTTCCTACCCACCTCCTTCTCCTCTGCCTCCTGGCCATGGCAGACATCCCCGCAGCACGGCGGCCAGGATGCGCAACGAGGTGCGGCGACATCGACGTCCCGTACCCGTTTGGCCTAGACCCTCAGTGCGCAATCCACGACTTATTTGTACTCAACTGCACGACCGTGGGCCGGACAACCAAGCTGTTTCTCGACACTCTGGAGGTGATAAAGATCTCTGCGGCCGATGGTAAGATATGGGTGAAAAACTGGATCTCTCGGCAGTGCTACAACGAAACCAGCAACAAGTTGGAGGAGCCCTTCATAGCATGGATGAACCTTACCGGCTCTCCTTTCATGTTCTCGGCTGAAGATAACAAAGTCATTAACATTGGGTGTACGAGCTTCGCCGCCCTGTTAAGCGACTCTGTAAGTGACCCGGCTACTTTTATTTTGATTATTATTGAAGTGATAAAAATTAATATATATGCATTCAAGTACTTTAGTGGTTAGTTTAATGATACAGTTGCTTTCACATATGAGTCGTCCACTGTTTTTAAACAAACTGAATTACATATCAAATGTTTTATTTAACATTTGGGATACACAAGAAGCCTCCGTATTTGCTTGGAAATTACACCATATTAGTTTAAAAAAAAATCACCCACCCGTTATTAGTATTCACAATACTTACGAACGTGATTATAAATAGTCCAACTGCCATTATAAAGGAATGATCCAAAATACTCATGTATATGTCTACAAAATTATCCACTGTGTTGCCATGATTAGAAAATATTCATCTTCCTTAAACATTGCATGCATTTCAAACATAAATGTTGCGACTCAAATAATAACTTGATTTAAACGGTAAAAAATGGAACCATTTAGGCGATAGTTAAATTCACAAGGATCCACCCAGAGACAATGCAGACCGGTAAGAGAGAATTCATGCATAAGCATGCATGGACCCCGCGGCTTAGGGTCACAGAAAACTCAAGGTTGCAATGTTGGGAGCACGATTGAATAGCAAAGAAAAATGAGAATAAGTGTCCATGGAGCATAATTACATAAGTAGATTAAACATATAACAGCAATGAAACTTACCACGGTACAAAATATTCACATTCATGCCTATCAAGGAGAAATACAACGATGAGCGAAAAGAAGGGTGAAAACAGTGTGAGCACTAATTAAACATTGTTGGATAACTATAATAACTGTTGCAATTGAGCGGTAAACTCCATTCGTCATACAAAGTTTAACTACGACATGGATACAAAATGGAAAACAATAACTACTTGATGCATATGCAACCTATGCAGTACATAATCGGGTGCTTGTCAACATGCAACCAAGGTCATAACACCCCCAAGAATGGATCATGCTCTGGTGCCGGATGCTGCCAGGCAGATCTCCCAAGAGGTGTGATGTCTTATCATGGCTTCTTCAACCCCAACTACAACAATAGTCAAAACCGGGGGACCCCATGCAACTATGTTGCGCTGATGGAAGCCAAGTCTTTCCACTTCAGTACCACCTATCTTACCACACCGGCATCCTTTGACATAAGTAAAGCAAGGGCTCGAGTTGTGATGGACTGGGCAATTACAAGAAATACATGTGAAGAAGCCAAGATTGACAAGAGTACGCCATATGCATGTCGTAGCAACAACAGCAATTGTGTTTTTAAAGAGGTTGGCTACGGATGTAGGTGCTCCAGTGGATACACAGGCAATCCATACATCATTGATGGATGCACAGGTTACTCTTCATGTCCTTTTTTTTTTCTTATGATGAGGAGATATATTTTAACAAGAAAATTTGTGTTTTCAGATATTAATGAATGTCTAGACAATGTTACTTACCCATGTGCTGGGATATGCAAAAATACACCTGGAAGTTTTGATTGTTCATGTGCACGAGGAAAACATATGATGAATGGTGCTTGCATGCCTGATTCAAAGACCATCTGGGTGATGCCTGTTGTTGGTATGTTAATTGGGGAAAGCTACCATGCATGCACTCCAACTTTAATAGTTTAGTCTATATAGTATTGGGATTTGTCACAGTATATCTAGTACTACTTTAATGCTTGGTCAAGAAAATATATATATCGAATTGATTCGTTTGGATAATCATATGCAGGTGGAAGCGTTGGTTTTGTGGTCCTTATGATTGCCATCACTAGTGCATACTTAATCCGAGAGAGACGAAAGTTGCACCATATCAAAGAGAAGTATTTCCGACAACATGGTGGTTTATTGCTATTCGAGGAGATAAAATCACAACAAGGTGTTGCATTCAAAATTTTTTCCGAAGATGAGTTGCAACAAGCCACAAATAGGTTTGATGAACAACATATCATTGGCCATGGAGGCCATGGAAAAGTCTACAAGGGAGTTCTGAAAAGTGATGTTGAAGTAGCAGTGAAACGATGCATGATTATCGATGAGCAACAAAAGAAAGAATTTGGCAAGGAAATGCTTATCCTATTCCAGATCAACCATAAGAACATTGTCAAACTCCTTGGATGTTGCCTTGAAGTTGAAGTCCCCATGTTGGTGTACGAGTTCATCCCAAATGGTACATTGTTCCATCTCATCCATGGAACTCATGGTAGATACATATCCTTGGCCACTCGCCTAAGGATTGCATATGAGTCTGCTGCAGCATTGACGTACCTCCATTCTTGTGCGTCACCTCCAATTATACATGGTGATGTTAAGTCTACCAACATTCTCTTGGATGGAGACTATATAGCAAAAGTCTCTGACTTTGGCGCATCGATCTTAGCACCAAATGATGAGTCACAGTTTGTCACACTTGTCCAAGGAACTTGTGGGTATCTTGACCCAGAGTACATGCAAACATGTCAATTAACGGACAAGAGTGATGTGTATAGCTTTGGAGTAGTTCTCCTAGAGTTGCTCACACGCAAGAAGGCGTTCAACCTCGAGGGACTTGAGCATGAGAAATCCTTATCAATGGAGTTTTTATCAGGAATTAAGTACAACAATCTTGAGAATATCCTAGATGATCAAATAAAGGATGATGAGAATATGGAGCTTCTAATGGAGATTGCACATGTTGCAAGGCAGTGCTTGGAGATGAGTGGCACCAATAGACCATCAATGAAAGAAGTTGCAGAAAAGCTTGATAGCTTGAGGAAGGGTATACATCATCCATGGGCATATGAGAATCCTTATGAGTTGGACAACTTGCTTGGAGAGTCATCTATAATCAACTCGACAGTTGCTAGTACATGTAATTTCAATATAGAAAATAAAGCTCTTATGGACCTAGAATCTGGGCGTTAGCTAGATAGGCACTATATAGAACATGTTGTGATGGATATCGTTTTACATTTTCTGTTAACATGTTATTAGACGAAGGAAGTGATATAAGAACCCAAATAACACCTATTTTGTATAACACACATGTTTACATGTTACCAATAACATGTTTTACAGTTATTAATATAGTTTCTATTTCTCAGAGCCAGGGCAATATTTTGTATAAGATCTCTGTTGCTTTATATGGTTATATGGTCCAAACATGGAAAATATAGTAATATGTTACTTTCTTAACTTTTATATATATGAATTATGATTGCAAATTGTGAACTTTGTCTTGTGATGCATTTGGTATTTCCTACATTGATTTGTAAATATATATGATATTTTTTTACATCAATGCGATTCAAATATGTAGCTTTGACTGATATTTTTATATGAGGTGATGATTAAAATGCGAAATTGTTGTATTAAACATATTTTTACAATAAATACAATGATGATATTCCCTTCTACAGTCCAGATAGTAGGGATCTTTTATCATGTTTTCTGTGATGAAGTAACCAAATTTCCGTATCACCTTAGAGGGAAAAAATTATTATACTTTCTTTTTCATGTTTCTGGCTTTCCTGCTTCAAGTAATCTTGCACAATGCTTGCAAATCCACACTGGAGCATCGGGCGAGAGATATTTAGGCTTACCATAACGTGTCAAGCCCAGACATGGCTCATGTTCACGCACATGCTGCGCGAACCACACCTACGCAATAACTCGCTTTCTGAAGTCGTCCTCTAAAAAAATTAATCCTGGCTTTCTGAAGTCGTCCTGCACAGTGCTCCAGCTACCCAGGTCCATGCGTCCTAACCTAACCCTGAACGCCGTTTGTTTTAATCCTCCATATCGCCCCCAGCTCCGTGCAGGCATGTACGCCCCATAACGTGTGTGACAGTGTGAATGAAACAAATAAAGAAACAAGCACGCCTTCGTTGCCCAACCTGCACTTTGGCATCAGTTCCCTCAGCCCGCGTGCCATCATTCTAGTTTCGTTTTCTAGAGCACGGCATTGCTGAACGGAAGGACTATTCGAACGATACGAACCTTTTCAGTTTTGAATGCCCTCGAGGTCCTGACGTGTGAATTTTCTGTTAGTGAGCATCTCGAAAATATGCGTGTTCTGATCATACAAAAGGAAAGCCGAGACTGCCAGAAGCCGCACAAATGCCACCAGCTGGCTTGAGCACCACTTTCGCGTTCCCTCTCAGAAGCTTTGAGTCGCGCGAAAGGCATTCCAATTCCATTCTCTTCACACACTGCACCCATTCATCCTATAGCTTGACGAGATACATCTGTCAAGAACATAATGTAGGATTCATCATATATAAAAAGAAGAACGGACTAATCAATTGACATGGACGAATTCTTTATATACTTTATCATTCGAAATTTTAACAACATTGTGATCTATAAATAGACCCTTAACCTGGGTTCAAGTGCGTAACAGCACTGATCTGCCCCGCTCTCGCTCCTTCTTCCATCGTGCAACGCGCATCCTGAGAGAAGGCCAGTTAATTAAGATCGCCATGGCCAACGCCCTGGCTCTCGTCGCGCTGCTCGTGGCAGGGTTCGCCGCACTGGCCTCGGCCGCGTCGTACACCGTCGGCGGCTCGAGCGGCTGGAACACCGGCGTCGACTACAACACCTGGGCAAGCGACAAGTCGTTCGCCGTCGGAGACAAACTAGGTGAGCGAGTTTGTCTGCTACCTCGTTCATGACTCATATATGATCTTGTCTTGCTACCAAGCTACTCACGCCCTAGCGCCTCGATGGAAACTGTGCAGTGTTCAACTACACGCCCAAGTCGCACACGGTGACGGAGGTGAGCAAGAGCAGCTACGACGCCTGCACCGCAAGCACCAAGGTGAGCGACGACGACAGCGGCTCCACCGTCATCATTCTCGCCACCCCCGGCATGCACTACTACATCTGCAACGTCGCCGGCCACTGCGCCGCCGGCATGAAGCTCTCCATCATGGTCTCCGCCACGCCCTCGAGCACCGCCCGGAGCGGCGCCGCCGTGGGCGCGCTGGTTCCGGCGATGGGCTCCGTTGTTGCCGCGGCGGCAGGCGCTGCGATCAAGCTCGCGCTGCTCTGACAGAGCACGCGGAATCAGCCTCTCAGGGTAGAGACAGTGCATGCAGGCCACGTTCTTGGCCGTCGTTGATATGAGTCGTGAGATCAGTAAAATTTCCTCATTTCTGCTACGTTTTGTGCCAGTTGTTGCTTGATCATCGTGAAAGATGCACCTGAGATGTATCTAAGTCTAAAGTTAGGTCTGCAGTGGTGTACTGGTGTGTTCTTTCATGGCTGTGGTTATGTATGCGACAGGTGCATCATTGTGTCTGATCGTTTAGTTCTTTGTTGGGGGTGTCTTTGTGTGATTAAAATTGATTCTCTTGTGTTTCATCGATGAAGTGGTTCGTTTTGAGTTGTAACACATCCTCTCGGATCCACTGTGTGATCTTGTCGGTCAGGTAATTAAGAGAGCGATTTGGCAGTCCCCACTTCTGAAAAAGTAGGGAAAAAACCGGAGGAAAAGATCGAACCGAAGGAACACAAGAAAGGGATCTTGTCGGTTTTTTACACTTGGATGCATAAGGATCGATATATAGAAGCTTCTTAACGGTTGTATGCCAAAAGAAGCTACTGCTTACGTTCCTGTGGATCGCCCCAGAAAACTCTTGATCCTTTAATCCTTTACAATCCCGGCATCAGCACGCTTTGCAAAAGATGAGGCTGAGAGAGAGCTAGTTGGCGTCGTGTTACAGAGACAGACCAGGAGCATCACCACGTCTAGCCCCGAATATAACGAACATTTTTTTCTTCTTCCATGTGTGATGTGACAGTACTGGAACAATAGTCTATCGACGTCAGAAAGTTTGAATATAACTTTATGCCAGCAGCTCAAAATTACAGCAAACTGTCTGATGCTGAAAAATTAATGCATCGTATACTGGCGATGCGATTGGCGAGGATGCGGATTCCAGAATAGCCGAGCCATGCAAACGTGTATTTTGACGACTCGACAAGGAACCAATGGGCCGGCTTTAACAAAAAGGGAAAGATATAAACGGGCCTTATGTGATTCCGGCGACGTGGGTCAATAATGGGCTGCATCTACTGAAGCCCGGGAAGGAGTATCATGGTGATTCATTTCCTTTCTGAGAGCATAAAAAAATAGAAAAGAGAATATTAATTATTCTAGCCTCTACATCTTGAGATAGCTATAATCATAACAAAGAAGATAAAAGTTCCATCCCCAATACTCATAGGCCTAGAGAAAGAGGAGCAAACAACAAGAGAAAATGAAAAGCATTCTTGCGGATGAGTAATCACCAAACTAACCAACAAAACTAAGTCAAGGTCCTCCGACCACTACCCAGGCCGCCACAATCTTCCACTTATCTCCCTCGCTGCTGAGATCGATCCGTCGTCTCAACAATAGTATAGGTACACAATTGCACGAATATCACAGTACGAATATGCATTTTTTTTTTTCTAGAAGAGGATAATATTTGTGCTATGTGATAGGCCTCTTCTAGAAAAAAACGCATATTTGTACTATGTGATATTCGTGCAATTGTGTACCTATATGCCAATACATATGTTTATACCTTGTAATAATCTTTTATTTCTTCTTTTCTTTTAACAAGAAAATTATGTGTTCTTTCTGTAGGTTAAAGATACACAATTACATCTTGTAACAACTACAATGCATGTCATAATAACCTGAAAGACTCAGATAAATGCCTCCAAACATTTCAAATTTTGTATAAATTGATTTGGAACATAACAGCCAGAAATTAGACCATGCAAACTACTCCCTCCATTTTTAAATATATGACACCGTTAACTTTTTTCGTTACTTTGATCATTCATTTTATTCATAAATATTTGTGTGAATAACTAAATAAATAGGTTAATCTTGAAGTTCTTTTGATGATAGATCCAACATATACATTTTAGGTTAGGCAACTAATTATTTACACATATATGGTTGGTTAAAGATTAACAAAAAAATCAACGGTGTCATATATTTAAAACGGAGGGAATAACAACTAGCAAAAGAACATATAATTAGCTGGAGATGAACCTCACAGTCACAGATGCCCCCAGCCGCTCCCAGTCAGCAGCAGCCCCTTCATCGCATCAGAGCAGCAGAGCACACTCGTTGGAAAGGCACACAGCACACGCCAGCCGACATGTGGGCCGCACGACCAGCCAGAACGCAGCGAGATGTTGCGTTGCGGCAAGTATAAAGATGCCACCTCATTTCATCTGAATCAATTCCATGGGGTGTTCTGCATGGAGCCTCTTTTGCCGAACGATCAGCGGTGCAGAAGAAGCACAGGGAGCCCAAGGTACGCTCACAATCCTGCTTTGAGGAGATGCTCCACAACGCACCAGGAACGAAATATAGTATGCTGCAGAAAAGACCAACTCTGCAAAGCCTTTCTTTTGCCGGTGCTCCACACAAATAAAGAAAGAAAGCACCAAAGTTGCAAAGAGGCTTAGATCTCTTTACAGCGTCAAAGTTGCAACGAACAAGCGCATAATAGAGCCGCGGGGTTGCACTAACGAAGCGGTGGTTCAGCCAAGGCGATCGACGAACCTTCATTCGATGGAGAACAAATGGCTGTTCACGGTCTAAAGCGGGAAGCAACTCATCAATGATTCCGTGGTGTGCGCAGCCCTAGCCCGCTCTTTCCAGAACAGTCATCACACAATCATCACCGAGACATCAGAGAGTATCAGCAACTGCGTCGAACACGTAAATTTCACGCAGAACCGCGTGAGCTTCCTCCAATATGGGCTGGATACAATCGCCTTCGCCCTACCATCTGAGCGAACTGATTATTACACGAGCCGGCCGCGTACTGCAGCCTGCCGGACGAAACTGACCAGTCGTACCAGTGTACCAACCCGGTGACGCCGTTGCTGTGCTGCACGGGGGTCAGGCGGTCGCCCCAGCTGACGCGTCGTTGTACTACCAGAGCACTACCAGCCGTGGCTACGGGCAAGCGGGCGGCAGCCGCGCACGGAACGCAGCCGTGCGTGCGGACAGACGACGGACGGGGCGCGAGCAAACACACAAACAGTCCGTCCCCCGCGTCGTCGTCGTCCGCAACCCGCGCGGGCGATGCGTCGTGCAGTGCTCGTGCCTGAGCACAGGCCCTGCAGGCGCAGGTGCAGCGCACGTGCTGCCCAGCCCCCACTGGCCACTGCGGCCTCGACACCTCTCGCTATCGGCATCGCCCCACCGACCCCGTGGCGTTTTCTATTCGCTCTGCAGCTGCTCCACGCCCCTCCACGATCTGTACAGTAGTAGTAATTGGTTTTGGCAGGTTGCTGAGCGCGCTCAGATCTGGATGGAGCACGCTGGCCCAGATCCACGCCCCTCCACGATCTGCACGATCGGATGGCCGCCCTGCCGGTGAGAGACCTGTGTGTTGTGCGTGTCCGTCGACGACCTGAGCTAGAGCGTGGCCAAGCACGCGCGATGTTTGCGAGCTAAGCTAAGCTAAGCTTTACACTACACGATTCGAGATGTCATCAGCTGGAACCAGCACAAGTAATTTAATGCAGTAATAACAGACTAGTAGTAATAAGCAAGTGCGGTGAGTGTGAGCAGTAGAGGAAGAAGCTGTGAAAGAAAGATATACTGGGGATTATACAAATGGAACACCACCGGGCTAATCAACCAACCAATCTGTCCAAGCCACAATCCTACACTGTAATGAACACACACAGCCGCCGTCCTACTGAATCGAAGAATGCCGAATGGAATATGGAACGATCAAAAAGAAGAAAAGAAAAAAAAAAAACTCAACAGCTCAACACTGACAACAATAAATTACAGCACGGGGGCGGGGGGGCGCGGGGATCTCTCAGTAGAACGCGGCGGCGGCGGCCACGGCGGCGGCGGCGACCCACTTGGCGGCGGGGGAGACGCCGGTGGCGGCGCTGGGTGCAGGCACCTCGCCGGTGGGAGCAGAGGCGGGGCCCTCCGGGCCGGGCGCCGGCGGGGAGCTCACGTCGGGAGTGGGGGCCTCAGCCTTGGGCGCCGGGGCGGGGGCCGCGGGGGCGGGGGCGGGAGCAGCCGGTGCCGGAGCCGGGGGAGGAACGGCCGGGGCCTGGGCCGGGGGAGCAGACACCGGGGCCGGGGTCGGCGGCGGAATGGCCGGCGGTGGGGACGCCTTGGGGGCCGGGGTCGGGGTGGCGGCCGGGGCCTGGGCCGCGGCGGAGGCGAAGAGCATGGCCAAGATCGCGAGCTGGAGACGCGCCATTGGAGCAGAAACAGAGAGAGAGAAGGCTTGAGCTTTGTGGTGGGAGCGTGAGGCGCTTGAGCTGGTGTGGTGCGTACTGTAATGGTGTCCGAGACAGTAGAGGCCGAGAGCTTATAAAGAGGTAGAAGACGAGGTTAAGACGCGTAAATTGGAGTGGTACCAGGGGGGTTAGCGATAATTTTCGCGGGGACGGGCCGTTGGATCCGTATTGAACGGTCCGGATGCCTTGTCTGCTGTACCGTGTCGGTTTGGAAGGTGCGGCCGGATTTTCTTCTTTTCCATTTTTAAAAGACAGGAAGCTCAGTTCAGGTATGCAAAAAAATCTGGAAATGATGATTTGGCGACGTGCCTCTTTATTTTTCATTCACGCTGAAATTCGATATGGTCAGTTGTGACTTGTGAGCTGGCACCTACTGTACGTTTGGTCGTGCATTTTGGACTCTTTTGAAGATTGGAAAACGCGGCAGCGTGATTTTTTTTCTTCTTTTTTGTATATGCTGAATTTTTGGAGTAGTCCACGATAATGACTAGTGAGCCGAAATGGACTCAATCAATTCTCGCGTGGCCGTGTTGATCAGTTCCAAATGCCAATTCTTCCCATTTGTCCCCGTTAGCATTTATATCTTTCTGAGTTAGGCAAAAGTGAATTGGACTGTTTATTGTGAATATCCTGCATCGAAATCTTTTTGCCACTGTATACGGATCTATTATGATTTATAAGGGAAAAATGAAGTTTAATGTGACTAGCCGTTGGTGACCACTTTCATGTAGTACCAGCTAAGATTAGTTGCCTAGAATATTGCCTTTAGGAGGAAATGATTATCTTGGTGAAACTCATCATTCAAGCCCATGTTCGCCCTCTGATTTTAAATTCGATACTTGGTAAACGGATTATTAGTGTCGACCTACATAGACCAAATTACATTTTTGCTGTTACAAAAATCTCTCTCTAAAGTCTTTTGAATCCTGAACCACTATTTTGCTATGGGTTTCTATGGAAAACGTGCTCTTGTTTTTTTTTTTGTTAATCGTGCGGAGCACGCTTTTCATTAAGACGGAAGAGAAGTTTGTTACAACGTGGTCAGGGCTAAATCCCCTAAGGGACTTAGCAAAAGCCGACCAAATGAAGTAGTGATGAACTAGCAATATAAGAGCAAAGGGTATAACAGACCCTGAGAAACTGAAAGAAACAAAGAAATGCGGGAACAAACTCCCAAACAAAGAACTAATCGTCTAAGCCTGTCTTCGAACAAATAGCGTCCGCAGCTTGGAAAACGTGCTCTTGTAGATGGCCTTATGCAGAGTTTGATTCAGCTTTTGTGACTTGAACCATAACATAATTCCGGTGATTTCTAGCCTAACAAGATCCTTCCAACACCAAAGTTACACTCCTCTAAAATGGTCAAACTTGATCCATATAAGATATAAACCCAGTGACTTTTCCAACCAAACCAAATGTCCAAACCTCTCCTAAACGTACACTCTTCCATGACGTTAACTTGATGCTCAGGACAAATTCAGTATTTTCTAACCTACCCAAACCCTTTGAATCCTTACAAAATATACTTATTCTTCACTTCAACATTTATAGCATTGGGAAGAATTAATCAATCTGTGTCAACATCCGCGGAGACCATCGTAATGCTTATAGTTAGAAGAAAAAATACTTATATTGACAAATCACACATCTGCATTCCGTACTTTCCCTATTTAATCATCTCGAGGAATTATTTCTATTTCAAATTTGTCAAGGGTTCTTAGAACTTAAATCCAGATTATGAGAAGGTTGACAAGTATAAAAATTTATGTTTCTGATATGCTTGGAATTATCTGTTTTCAATGAAAACTATATATATATATATATACCCCTACATGTAAATTCCCTGCGCTATAGCCAGTTAGCCGCTGCTCAAAAGGCATAGACAGTAGACACATTCATCGATGTCCATCGAATGATCATACATGAAGTGATGTTTGAACGGATCTCATAACCAACGTGGCGATTGCATTTTTCATTTAGTCTGTAGCCTTCGGTGCACCGTCATATGTTCATCAAAATGGCTGTGCCCAGGTTGGATGATTCCAGCCTGCCAATCGGCAATGGCGACACCGACGTACCAGCAGCAAGACAAGGCGGCCACCTTCCAAGCGGACGAACGACTTCACGGTGTCGAGTTCGCAACATGACAGCCACAAACTCACTTGAAAATTGTAAGTTGCAGCCATGTCCCCATGGCCTGTACGTTCATGTAGTGTGGTACAGTTGGAATAGTTGTGCATGGTGATGATAGGGCAGGAAAGTGACGATACCTATCAAAAAATTCTATGGCTGACATCTCGACTTGCCGAGCTACTGTAGATTAATTGGTAGAACACCTAGACTCATTGGGTGATTACATAGGTAGAATGTCATCATCCACGATAAAATGGATAAATATGTGTCTAATTTTATCCTTGCTTGCCAAATATTTCAAGTGAAAACTGTAACATGCTCTCCTTATGGTAGAAAAGTAAAATAGATTGTCGGTCCCTAAAATTGCCTCAATGTTGTCAACAATGGGGCGTGAATATCCTAAGGCGGATAGCAAATTATAAGCAGAGCAAATCTTTAGTTGGTGTATGAACATACACTCACTTTGGTGGCCAGTTAGGAGACCAGTTTGGCATTGATTAAGTGCCAGAGTGGTTCGCTGGTCATCGATAATGATTGGGGTTTTTCTTAAACGATCTGCAGAATTCCGATACACATGAGGTAAATGGCGGTTAGTACTAACCAATCTCTCTCACATATACTAGTAGTATAGTAAGAGGAAGATCATGATGCCAGCCACAGCTTGCAGAGCCTCAGCATCAGTACCCCAATGTCCCTAACAGGACAGCAAAGTACACCAATCTGTCAGCTAATAAAGGCATTTGATTGTTTCATCACCTCTGGAACCCGAAAGGTGTTTACCAACCAATGATTAAGGATTAACTTTGCTATAATTATAAAAAGGGATTAACTTTGCTATAGTGGGAGCTGTTTGCATTGTTCAGGTGAGATGAATTAAGAACTCAACCACTTGTCTAGCTACGGCATTCCCTGGCCCAGCCCTGTCAACGGCATGTTATCTTGTCACGTCGACGCCGGCTGTGATTTTGGCTGCACTGGAGAACAGGTTGGAGACTTGGAGCCTGCTCCTGCTCCGGAACCCTGTGGCACGTCCCCATTTCAAATGCAGATTTCCTTGTCGATACACTGAGCCCTTGGTACAAAGATTACTGAAAACTTTTCAGGCTAAAGATATTGTTAGTCTTGCTACTTAAACATCAGGCAGAACTTAATGGCTTCATCAGTCCAAGCAACCAGATCGGACAAGAACATTAGACAGACTAAAGATGGGGCGGCCGGAAACTTGGTGAGGCATGATTTTTTTTTTTTACTTGGTTTCAGAGAACTGGTGGTTCTTAGTGAGTGCTGTTGATCAATGGACTCGGGTAAGATTGCCAGTTGTATCAAGCAGGTCGGACATCTCTTGCTGGTTGCCCAGCTGTAAGATTGTTAATTCTGTTCAGAACTCCCCTTTCCAAATAGCTGATGTGGTTGACTGGTTTCAGCTAAAAAGCTAAGAGAAGTCTTCCGGTGTTTGCAATTAACATGGGCCGTCCATTGCCTTAAATCCGACGCTACACAATGAAAGGTACCAGCCAAAAGGTACAAAAGTATTGATGGAAGTACTTAAGTATTGAGGATAAAAAAGTAATTTCATATATTGGCTAATATGAAACGGTGAGACATAAATATATTCGTGAAACACATCGCTTGTCTTTCCTATTTACACTGTTTGATTGTCATTTACTTGGTTTCAATATTTCTTCGATCGAGACAATAAGAACACGCCGCGAGGTCCCATGGTGAGGCGCTCCAGGCTAGGAGCCATGGAGAGAGGCGATGGTGGTGCCGATATATGTGTTACCATGATATTTATTTGGTTAAATCCTATTTACTTGGTTCTTAAGAGAATTTACTTTGTGCCATTCAGATTTAACAAGATAAAGATTAACATTTTTTTTTAGGGAAGATGAAGCTTAACATATAGTTACATAGAGTGTGCATTTGTTTCAACATTGATCGTCAGAGCCATGGCCGTGGGACCCATGATGATCGAAAGGAAGAAGACGGGGTAGGGTGCAGACACAGGGATTTTTGGGACTTGTTTGGGTAACTTACTTAAATTTTGCAAGTTTGCCAGGTTGTACTCTTAATTGTTGTACTGCAGAGGCAAAATTTTAGGGACTAAAATATTTAAACATCCGATCAGTTATCTTTGTAAAGTGTCATTTATATGTAAACGTCATAAAAGTATTATTCAGAGTACAGAATTCAATGCATTTGGATATATTATTTCTTAATTTACATGGTTGCACAATATTTACAATGGTTTGAAAGTTGATTAGAGGAAATCTTTATGGTTGTAATCCATTCTCAAAAAATATCGGAGGTGTAATGAGAAGATTAAGATAAAGGTATACACTTTAAAGCTTCTCCATCACAATTAAGAGAAAGTTATACTCGATTAGGTCCTCTGCATAAATACTTGTCTTCTTCCATCTCAATAAGTAAACCAATAGCAAACTGCGTAAATATAAATGAACGATCAAACCATGAAATCCAGCAACCAGAAACAACAAAGATTTACCATGCGCCCAATCCAATCTTAGCATATGCCTTGTTCGATTCAAATCAACTAACAACCGCACGCCCCTCTAGAGCCTACCAAACTAAATCATTAAAAACAATAAAAAAACTTAATAAAGGTGCAACAATTAAGTAAATAATCACAATCGTGCGCCGATTGCGCAACAAAATCACTATCCATGCATATTGCATATTTTTTCAGGAGCACAGGATGGAACACGAATGCATGAACTCTAAGAAAAGTTTGGCGAAGAGGAAAATACCGTGACCATAGTAAGGAAAAAAAGTAAACCATGCAATTATTTACCTAACCAAACGAAGGCTCTTAATTGCCGTGTAATTACCCACCTACCACCGGTTATGATAATTTTTATTCCGTAATTTGCCCCTCATTTGATCAACGGTCCACGTTACGGTACCTCTTGGTACCTCTAAGTACCTCGCAAACACTGTAAAAGTTCTCAACAGGTAATTCGGTTCACCACTTCTACGCTCTGCAGGATATGGATCGGAGAGCTGACAGCAACCATGGGTGGACGGTAAATGAAATACCGATCACCCGGTCGGTAAATTGAATAGCGACCACCCTTGGCCCTGGGTGCTCTGGACATCGGGCAGCGAGGGGAGGAGAGCCAGACGGCAGCTGAGGGAAGCGAGGAACAGCGGAGTGCGATGTCTTGCAAGGTCGGTGGTAGCGATGCCGCGCCGCCGACTAGAGGCGCCAGAGCCGGGCACCACGCGGACGGTGCCACTTACGGCCACAGCGCGCTGGTGGCTCAGCGATCGCGGTCCACGGCTGCCGGTCACACGCCGTGTACTCAAAGTACCGCATGCTTCACGTCTGACGCGCCTTGATCATCGGGGAAAGAGAAGTCGCGGCCAACGCCAGTCTTTGGAGAGCTGGGAGGCGAGGAGGAGAATGAGATGCCCTTGTCTTGTCGCACGACTACGGTTGTGCGACTCACAGTGCGCGTGTTCTCCGAGTAGCGCGCTCCGCGTTGGCAATGGCTGCTGAAAAGTCCTTGTCCGCGGCCGACGCGCCTTGCTGGTCAGGGATAGAGAAGTCGAGGGTGGTGTCGTCAGGGAACCTATCTCCAGATTCCAGTTTGCACGCTCTGTTTTTTACGGTGAGGCCTACGAGAAAGGATTCCGTTGCAAAGAATTTTGCTGACATGTCAGACGTACACAACACAATTGTCAATTTTTTTTCTGAGTTGTTGCTGGAGCACTGCCCTTGCCAGACAAGGTCCCAAAGTAACACCAATTCAGCCTTTTTTTTTCCCTCCGCAAAAAAAAAAAAAAAAAGAGAGGCATTTTTCCCGACTATTTGACATTCTCCACAAACCCCTGGTCCATTCCTAGGTCCTCCCTGACATGCCATTCTTGCCATGCCCCTTCGGGCCTGAAAATTGAGATTCAGAACAGGCCCAACATTTCATACGGTTCTGGTTTAATTTTCAGTGTGGCACAGTAACTGTTCAGAAAACAAAACCGTAAAACAACTGAAACAGTATACCGGTTTCATGTCTCTGCTTTCGCACAGATGGAACTGAGGGACACCTGCCCCTGGCCCCTGCGCTGGTTGACGATTGTTCGGAGCAGAAGAACAGGTGTACCAAGTTATCCCTTGTTTTGCGTCAGGTAACAACTCTGGCTGCGAAGCAGCCGTTTTACTGTAGCAGCTACAGAAGAAATAACTGCGAACACTGTAGCTGCTGCTGAAGAAATAACTGTGAAGTGTGAACACTGTAGCTGCTGCAAAGCAGTGAGGCGAACAGGCTGAAGTCAATAAAGGAAAGCTCCCGCATTCTCACAAAAGATGGGGACATGATGCAAAATTATTAAGAAAACAAGCACCTGATAACCATCTTCATTTTCACAGGTTAGTTCAAAAAAGAAAGAACACAATGCAAAAACTAGCTGGCTCTTATTTCTTATGTACAGAAACTAATTGCAATGTGTTATTATTGTATCAGTCCCCTAGCCACTCGCAACTGTTTCCGACCAGTTCATTTTTTTGCGTAAGATTAATTCGACTGATTAATTCGACTTCTGAGCTCAATGTTTACAGTACGGTTGGTTACCCTTTAGAATGTTAAATGCCAGTGATTCTTCTAACCAACCAAACTGAAACCAGAATTGATATTATTCTCATGCTTCCTTGAGAGCAATGGCCTCCAACATTTATGCCTTTGCCTTGAGCAGGATTGATGAATATGGAGCAATTCTATATCTTGATCCTGTGAATGGTGCACCTTCTGGTACAATGTCGTTTGGTGATTCCAGATTCGTATCTACCTGCAGAAAGCGGACAACACAAACGATAAGCTAATTAAATTAAAGGGAAGTCAAGAAACGACACTAATTCTAGACAAACCATAGCAGACAATTAGTGCGCCTTATGAACTCAGTCCAAAGTAGTAGGTTTATTGCTCAAGATAAAAGTAAAAGGAGTACTGTAACAGCATTATCTAGGTATTTAGCAACTTATTAACCGATTTAAAAGATCTTGTCTTTGTTAACCTATCTCATAAAGGAAGAGGACATCACTACTATAGAAAGGAATCGGACCTGGAGTATGTGACTACTGTAAGTAACTCCATATAAATATTTTAGTGAGATCAAAGAATATGCATACCACTCTGTTCCAGCACTTATGATGCGGTGGAGGGGGAATTACAGCTTCGACGGGATAGTCATGAGCACTGAATGCCAAATAGATGTCCTCACCAGAGTTGTGATCGTGTACCCTGCATCAAAATCGCGAGCATGCAGTTGAAAATCCAATTTTGCAGCAACTATTTCAAATACCATCCTATGATTACAATGCTGCATGCTATCAAGGTCCATAAGCAAACTTACGTAAATGCCAAGAATTTGCTTTCCTGGTTCTCCCAACAATCTTCATGCCACGTGACATCATTCTACAGAAAAGAAATGTATCAATGCAATATAAATAGTTGGAACAGGGTAGGAGATGGGGCCATGAGGGTAGGGAAGAAATCAAGATTTGCATCCTACAAAAAATCTACAAAATTGTATCCTTGATTCCTTTCTGTGTTCATACTGCATGTTATTAGAGATCAGCAAGATATACTTCAGGGGTGTTCAACAGGTGGCAGTAATCTTTTTGGCAAAAGAAAAGAACCATCAGCTTCTACGAAGACGTGAAGAATTCAATTGCAGGAACAACACTAAGAATGTACTAAACTTACCTTGTTGAGAAACCTGTCTCGTCTCAGTATTGGGTGGTTATGACGGAACTTGATCATCTCTGAGAAGAACCTAAAATGGCCATTCCTTCTCTCTTCCAACTATATTAACATGAAAACCATAGAGGAGGATTAGCATCAAGATATGTCATACCAATAAATATATTTGCAATGGAAAATCAACATAATCATGTAACCTGCCCCCATTGGAAATGGTTTATGCAAGTATCATGCCCATAGCTATTATTGTTTCCATAACGTGTGTGAGCATACTCATCTCCCATCAGCATCATTGGAGTGCCCTATAATACAAAAACTAAGTACCTTAGTACTAGAATATAAACAATACAATTCCACACAAAAAGGAAAGTACATAGCAGCCAACAACATATACCTGAGAAATCATTAATGCCACATGAAAGTTCTTCATTTGTCTTGAACGAATACTCAACACATTAGAATCATTTGTTTCTCCTGCGAGAGGAAGCACAATCTTTTACGAACTAAGTTGGGAAATAATTCTCCATGAAAAGGGGGAAAAGGTATGTGGCCATGCTTTTATTTGAAAAGGTGCTGCATTACCTACTTATATAGTTATTATTTGATTCAATAAATAATGTAGAAACCTCACAAATATGACTAATCATAGAGTTCTGTTGACAAACCACAAAACCATCAATTCAATAAATCAGTTTAAAATTCTCCTGAATACGTGTTCCACCATTTCAGCAAGGAATACTTGCCGAGTGTATCAGTATAATGAACTGTGGAAAGGAACATTTCTCAACACTTTCTATCTACAAACAAAACATGACCATGTACCTTCAACACCACAGTTCCAGCTAAAATTGTCATTGCACCCATCACGACCACTTTCTCCATTCGCATCATTGTGCTACAAGATTTTGTTCAAACGAAAAACATAGTAATCAGAAATCATACCTTGTGTTGAAAAGATCTAGAACATAGTGTTGTTCACAACAGTTACCTTGAAGTTGTACGATACAAGGTCATATAATGTAAATCCATCATGTGCGATTACAAAATTTACACTATGATGAGGTTTCCTCTGGTTCACCTGTCAATCAAATTTGTGTCAGGTGACATGATGTTACATATTTTCCTTTTGTTGAAAAAAGAAATTAATCCCACTTCCCACATAAAACGCATTGACAAAGGCTTAAAAAAGGACAGGTGGTGGCACATATGGCTGGCTTTTACACTAGCACATAATAACGTCACCATTGTACTCGGAATACAGTTACAGCCATTTCCTAATTTCGTCTACTTGGAGAAATCACTGAGAACTGAAGAAGAGTAAAATTAGTTTCTCGAGATCCTAAAGAAAGTAGCATTCAACGAGGAGATCCAAGCAACCAATATGTACACAGAAAGTGGATAAAACATTAGAACTGTAAAGGAGATAGCACAAGAGTACCTGGTAGAGATCAGCAGATCCAGAAACACGTGTTGCAAACACCCCCTTCATACCGGGGTCGCCCTGCAAGTGTTTAGTCATATTCGATCATCCTTTGTGCTTGAGAAACAAAAGAATCTGAATGGAAATATGGTATTTATAAGGGGCAATTGTGTTTTTACCCTCACTTTTTTCACTTTGTGATTTTACCCTCATTTTTTTCACTTTGTGATTTTACCCCTAGTTTTTCAACCTGAAGCCAGAGCTTACCCTCAGTAGGGGTAAAATCAGAATAGAATTATTATGATTTTACCCCCAGTAGGGGTAAACTCTGGCTTCATGTTAGAAAATCAGAGGTAAAATCACAAAGTGAGAAAAGTAAGGGTAAAATCAGAATTAGAGTTCAAAGTGGGGGTAAAAACATAATTGTCCCTATTTATAATGGCTAATGTTCACGCTATATATAATGTATTTGATGCTTGTGTTCCAAAGGAAACCATCAAACATTTGCTTGCGTTACCCGTCAAATGGATGATACTCATTTTCAACTAGTTACTAAAGAAGTCCACTACTAGATAGGAAATGAACAAGAAACTCCAAAGTCAACCGATTGGAGGCCAATTCGGACCAGCTGTATTCTAGTGAACTTTCAAGAATAATATTTGTAATGTGTTTTATGTGTAAAAATACTATGAAATGTGAAAAACTCTGAAATAAACTTGAAAAAAAAGGCATCATTTGAGAACAAAAACTGGTCCCTGAAAGCAGTTTCTTTTGGTCGCGAAACATTAGCACTGATTGCATATTTTTTCCAAAACCTTTATTCATTTTAACGGAGGTCCATGTTTCTCCAAATTTGTTTCACACCACACTTTGATCAGGGGATACACCACATTCATTCAATGTCTTCAGTCTTCACTGTCCTCAGTCCTCACCATTGACCCTCTCCCCAATTAACTATGTTCGTTAGTATAAAAATTTTGCATGCCATGAAGGCCATTTCTAGCTACAATATTAATACTTGCTTATATAATATTGAAAATTTTCATATTTTCATATAGTATTAATACCTTAATATATCTTCGGATATCATCTCTGTACTGCCCGTTCCATTCAGCCCACCTATAAGGCAATGTCGACATATTAGAGTTAAACGAAATGATTGTGAGAACTATCTTTTCATGGCAATGTACAGATGTCAACATAATTTCACAGCACATCGATGATTTTATTTCAATAAACAATGGCGGAAAAATGTGATACAAATTCTGTTAAACAAGGAATCATTCAAAGACGAGTGAATTGCTAAGTATTTGATTTGAGCATTTCAGCATGGAAAGATGAATCCATAATAGTAAAGAAAGTTACTTTTTGGAGCTATTTTATTATCATCATCACAACTTTTAGAGCAGCCTTAGAACTAAATTGTAAGCACAAGCAAGTACAAATATACAAAGTCAGTTAACCCATTCTTTCTAGTATCATTACAATAACATGTCAAATTACCTGTCCCAGTTAGGAAATCGCCCTACTAGATAGAGGCCACCGCAATCCCAAGGTTCAGCAATGATCTTACATCTAGACAATACAGAATCTTTGGCAATTTCCTGTAGCCAAATAAACAAACAATAATATAAATCAGTAGAAGAATAAATTTACATCTTTGTAATATAAGCTGTTGAATTAGATAATAACAGGTTAGATTCAATTGGTCTCTCACAGCTTAGTAGGTCATATATGAAAAGCAAACCATGGCCTGCCTTTACATCTATAAACTTTTATTAGAAAACACAGTAACATTTAAGATGACTTCGATTTTCATGAATTGTGCAAATTTCATTTCTCTGGCTAGAAAGAGAACAAAGGAAAAGAAAATGGTGGATACAGGGAAGTCCACTCAATTTGAGAGTCTGAAGCAACATTAACAAGTACCTTAATCAGTGGAGGTGCATCAAGAGGGCAACCATTTTGTCCACGACAAAGAACACTCGCAAGGTCAAATCGAAATCCATCTATGTGATACTCCTTAACCCTTGAAACATCAGAAGCACTCATGCAATTTAGAAGCAACACTAGGAATATGATGAAACCACTATCAGAAAACAAATTTTCGCAAAATATTATTTAGTTCGATGACAAAATATTCTCGAGCAGCTCTACTGCAGTTTTCATAGACGTTTTGGTTGTCTCAGACCTGTAGGGTTAATGTGGGACTTACCTATATCAGTGCATCATTATACCAGTCATTCATCTTGGAAGATGCTAACTGCAGCATGCTAGCTGATACTACACAAGCCAATTGATTTCTAGTTGTCAACTAATAAAGAATGTGCACTATAACCTATAGGCAGTGTTACAGTTACAGCAACTTGGTTTGAACGCTTATCATATAACCTGAGAGCTAAAGTCCACAAATATTTATTGATACTTGATAGTGAATTCAATAAAAAGTAAAATTTAACAAAATATCAAGTACAGTTATCTGTAAGGGTGTGATCAGACTTGGCTACTATGTACGGAATTTAGAGAAAAATAATAGTTGTACTTTGTGTCATACCAATGTCTCAAGCTGTCGAGTATAAGCTCCATGACAACAGGATGGTTGCAGTTTAGTGTGTTCCCTGGATTCAACAAAATAAATCGCAGAATATTAAGAATATGGTTTCCTTTAATTGGCTCACAAAGAAATTTAAGAAGGCTTGCACAAATTGTTCAATAGGCTGGTCCCATAGCTAGCAGCACTCAAAGCAATGTAAAGCTTTATACATATATCAGCTTAAATGTCTGGGTAACAAAATTCAAGATGAATTTATTAAGAGCAAACACATAAGGCGGCGACTTTCACAAAATGAAAGTTGGCTGCTACTTTCTTTCAGTTTAATGAGTGCTGAAAAATCCAAATAAATGCAGTACCCAAAGGCCATGTGCCCAGATCACTAACACAACCTCGACGATTCACTTATGCCAACGAAGCACAAGATTGCATCCAACAACGTGTGCTAACTAGGGCAAAGCACGTCTCAAGTAATTTAGAAATTGAAGTCAAGGGACCATGACTTTACCGCAGCCTGAGAAATTCAGAAGCTGAGCATTGTTGTTCATATCTAACATGTAATAAACCTGCAAGAACAGTAGTTAGTTTCCAAAGAAATTCTCCTTCTGGCATTAAAACCTCAAGGTGTTCTGTTGGATCAATCTCAAATAGATAATTCACCTTGTTATCAATTCCACGGAAAGAGGTCAGATATGGGTTAGCATCATCAGCTTCATTTGTGTGATTGTAAACAACGTCCAGAATGACCTATGCAGAAGACAATAGCATTAAATATGTCTTTACTTGGGAATAAATATGAATGCCGCAGCTAAAGTTTGCCATGTCTACTGGATGTCAATACCTCAATTCCAGCATTATGCAATGCTTTCACCATCTGCTTAAGCTCTTTGGAAGCAGACACAGGTCCACCACCAGAACTAGCATAACGGCTCATTGGGGCAAAAAAGTTTATTGTTGAATATCCCCATGTATTTACCTTTCAATTGAAAATCTGGGAAGTCAGTCCACAAATGAATGCTAAAAGGACATTACGCGTCAAAATAAGGTTTACCAAAATTTACCATGTGGTCCCTTGGGTTAGGGTACCTCTTGAACTCCAGCTCATCAAACTCAAAAACTGGAAGTAGTTCCACTGCATTAACGCCAAGTTCCAGCAAATGAGGAATCTACGAAACCACAACTATTTCATTTATAAGTCATTAAAATTCAGCATGGAAATTGGAAAGATAGCTTATCTAAGTAACAGCTTCACAAAACTATATCTCCAAATTAATAAAAGAGATGGCAATATAATTAAAAATTGGACAATCATAGGGCCACGGACATTCAAAGACTAAGGGAATAGATGTGATCACAAGCTACAATATAGGCGCCCTTACTTTCTCAATGACACCGAGGTAGCTTCCACAAACAGCTTGATCAAGGCCACTTGATTCATCCGCGGTGAATGCACGGACATTCATTTCATATATAACTAGATCTGTCTAGATTAAGAACGACATATGCAGTTAGAACTTCATGTTTGGAATATTTGCACATTGTACCAAAATGATCCTAATACCTCAGGCAAATTAGGAGGGCGATATTCATCACCCCAGTCAAAAGGAGAGCTTTCAAAATCATATGTTCCAAAAAGCTGACTTGACTTCTCGTCAACCCCAAAGAACTTTCGCCCCGAAACTAATTTTGCATAAGGGTCCAGAAGAATAACACTGCTATCAAATCTATGTCCTTGTTCCCACCCTCGAGGACCATCAATGCGGTACCCATAAAGAATACCAGAAGCGGGTAAACCCTGACATTTAGAAAGAGAAAAGCTTCCAGGTCAAATATTATTGATAGAACATACGAAGAACAAAACAATTCAGCATCAAAAAGAAAAGAACAATATGACTTTATCTAACTCATGTGCGGTAAATTACATACAAGCAGAGCGGGTGACATGTCTGGTATTAAGAATAGAGTATGGAACAGATGGGAAATATTAAGCCAATAGCCAAAAAGATAGAGCTCGAGCATGCTACAAATGATCGATCAAGACAGCAAAATTTTTGAGCCTGTGCCCAAGCTGAGATGGACGAGTTCATAACACAAGACTTTCACTTTGGAAGCGATTTTTCACGCATGATCCCTCCCAAATATAGGGTGTTCTTTATCAAATAGAAACTTAGCTTATAATGATATGTAATACACATAAATATAAATCAAAAAATTGTTAGAGTACTTAATTGTTGCACGAATGTCAATTCACACCAAATTGTCAAATAAAAAATGTTGCATTATCTTCAAAAGAAAATAAAATATCGAAACTTTATAAGTACCTCTACTAACACATGCCATATATCTCCAGTTTTGTTCGTCTTGTGATCCAAACTGAACTCTACAATATCAACATCTTGGGTTCCACTGGAGAAAAAACAAAGAATATGTAATAGTCCTTTGGGAAGAGAATGCCAGAAGAGTAAAAAACTGAATGTACAATTCTTATCAGTAGGCGATGATTTAAACCAAGCTTAGAATCGATATCATATTATACAAGGCATACAGCGTTTTCTCTGCAGTATGCAACCTATTCAATATTTTAACACACCAAATCATTTGAATCATTAATAGCTATCCACCAATTTATGTGAGCGTGGATCCTTGTTTCTATGCTTAATAGATGTAGCATTATTGATAAAGTAAACATAATAATCCAAAGTGTGAAATAATGTGTGATGCGATATGATAACTATGTTACAATATCATGGCACCCTAAAAAGTACTTAGCCGCAGAGAGATTGACAAAATTTTAACACAGACAAGGTACCTACAAATACAATCACAATGCCGTCTATCAAAGTCCAAAAGAGGGAATATGCAGCGACCAGAAAACTATATGATTTCATTCGACAGAAAGCACAAGAAATTCAGGAAAGACAGTCAACATTTAGCTCAAATGGTGTGGAAAGCAACATCATAGCATAGCTATAGAAGAGCATGTCTATACCTCTCAGCAAGTTTCAAACAAAGGACGACAGAAGAAGCATGTTGTGAGAAAATTGAAAAGTTCAGGCCGCCATCGACTTGCGATACTCCAAGTGGGAAAGCTTTACCGGGTGAGTATTTCAAAGGCATTTCTGTGCCAGACCCTGTGCATTCCATTGCCTGGTGGTGCAGAATGAATAAATGTTATTTAAAAGTCAAAACACAACACAGAGAAAATGGTGCCCCGTGGCTTCAAATGCAGGATTCAACCATATCATGGCAAAATGTGACCAGGCAGATTTAGAAATAACCAAAATAAAAGTACTACCCATAGTCTATGATTATACTAGAATGATGCTGCCTCATCATGAAATGTGGTGATGACTGCATCAAGCAACACAATGCCGTAGGCTACTAACTAAAGGATCTGCCAATATGGTTCTACAACCGTGAAAGGCCTGCGTCAATTCTGAGATTAGATACCTCAGTGGCGCTTCCTCCGGCACTCCGGCTCTGGGCTCTCGGCGTGGTACTCTGCACCGCGTCAAATCGTTGCACCTGCATCACCACAAAATTCGCTTTGATCAATCAATCCACAATGTCTACCATAAATGTCGGCAAGCCTCGCGTTCACAGCACGAACAGATAACAAAATCGAGACACCTGCCTTTCCAAAGCACGCTCCAACTGCACCACACCCAGACGCGATCCCGAGCTTACTGCACAGGGCCACAAAGCTCGGCGTTAGGCTTATCGGTAGAACCGCACCACGAATCGAGGGAATGCAGTGCGAGATATCAACGACAAAACGACTCACCGGCTGCCGAACGCGGAGTGGCGATGCGGGCGTAGCAGCGCGCTGCTTCGAGGGGCGGCGAGGGAGCGCAGCGGGGGGCGATTTGTGCCGACGGAATCCATCCAAGCGGGGGAATGGGGGAGGAATAGGATCGAGCGCGAGTAGGGGAATGGTGATTGTTATAGGGGCGGCTTCTAGGCTCCCGGCTCTCGAGGAGACCGGTGAGGGGTGGGGAGTGGCGGGGAGGAGTGGGAGGCGGAGGCGGAGGCGGTGATCTCACCTTGGGGAGTGCGCGCGCGGCCGGGTCGGGCGGGGGTGGAGCCGAGTCGGGGAGACACGTGGTGATGCTCACGCAGTGGCCGAGTGGGATAGCGAAGTGGACGGACGACCCTTCTTCTCGCCCGATCGGGGGACCGGTCATGTGTTTCTCGGCTCGTCTTTTTGTTCTTTTTCGCTTTGGAACCTTTCCATCTTTGCTGCATTCTGCAAAATATCCTCCAACATTTGTGCTCAATTCAGATACTATGAAGTATATATTGGTGCAAAAAAAATTGCTAAGTTTGTGTATTAAAAAATTGTGGTTCAAGAAAAAATAGTATGCGTAGCGTGGTTCATCCGGTAAAATATATCTATTGTCTTAAATCTTAATATACGAATGTTAAAGAGTCTTCATGTTCGTTTTAAGGGCCACAAAAATACCATTCTAAATAGACAAATGAAAAAAATCTAACCATTAATTTTTATTATAGATCCAATGGCCAAGATTAACGAAGGAGCACATGTGAAATACAAGAATAATTTGAATTATTGACAATACAGAAGAAGTCTAAATCAAATACAATTCGTACGTGATATTATGAATAAATGTAGTGTATACTTTTATGGTATTATATTTGTCTGTTTGGGAAGGGATACAACATAAGCATGAACACAAACTCAAGTATTATGGGCTAGTTTGGTTGCTGCCCTCACCAAAAATGCCTGGCCTGAGAGGGTGCCTGTGATCTGCCGGAGGTGTGTTTGGTTGCTACCCTGAGAAAAACGCCTGATGCTATCTGCCTGAGGGGACGCGCCTGACTCAGGCGTAGAAAATCGAGCGCCTGAGCTCGTGCTCTCTCGTCGCCCAAGTTGCCTGAGTAGAATCACCTTCCATTATAAATAGGCGTCACCATTTTTTCCCGCCACATTTCCCCGCCACACCCACTGATTTCCCGCCACAATTCCCAGGCGCATCTGAAGATTAGGGTTCTTGAAGGGAAACTCCTCCACGAATCCGGCCATGGAAGCGATGGCTGCTGATGAGATGGACTCCATCAAGTAGATCGGGAACTCACCTTCTTCCTACGACAACAGCTGGCCTTCTTCCTCTCTAGCTTTTCCAATTCCCAGATTTGGATTCGTTGAGCAAGATTGGTCTTCCTTAGATTTTTGGTCTGCGGCAACCAGTTGCAGCTAGGTGAGGACCATGCGCCCCATCTTTTTATGGTTTCCTTTGGTTTTGTTGCTTATGCATGAAGATCTGTACAGAATATGTGATGACATGCTTTGCTCGTTTTCCCCTTATTTGCTACTTTTCCCCTGCTTTCATTTCTGTATACAAAGAACAATTAGCTATGTTCCTGCACACAGTTGAAGAACAATTAGCTATGTTCCTGCACACAGTTGGTCACAATTTGAGAAATCGTGTGATTGGATTATACTTCAAGAGATCTAATGAGACAGTTAGTCGATACTTCAAGGAAGTGTTGAAAGCTTTATGCAGTCTTGCCAAGGATATGATCAGGCTTAGGTCCCTAGATACCCATGCAAAGATAACCAGTAGCGCTGGCCGGTTCTATCCTTATTTTGAGGTACATTATGATACAATTGTGATTTATCTGACATTCTAATTCTCATCCTTGTCTCTGTTGGGTAATAGTAGTTTTTGTTGTTGTAATATAGAATTGCATTGGGGCAATAGACGGAACCCACATTCCAGCATTTGTCCCTGAAAACATAGCTAACAGGTTTAGAGGGCGCAAGGGTTATGCAACTCAGAATGTTCTTGTTGCAGTGGACTTTGATTTGTGGTTTACATATGTCCTTGCTGGGTGGGAGGGTTCCGCCCATGACTCAGTTGTGCTCAAGGCTGCTCTGAAAAAGTCCGATGGACTTCCAATGCCCGAAGGGCAAGAAAAGCACCAAGAAAAGCACCAAAGTTGGGGCGTCAACCAATAGGGCCAAACCTACAAATTGGCCTGCACCTATATCTGAATTTCTGCTCGATTGGTACATGGAGAAGAAGCTGGATTTGCCACCAAAAGCTGTAATCAAGAAGATGCATCATACTGCTAGCACAGCTGCTGTAAATTCCAAGTTTGCTACTACCTACAGTGTTTATCAAGTTCATCGTCACTATAGACGTCATAAAGATACTTGGGCGCTTGTGGCTCGCCATATGTGTGACATCCCAGCCCAAGGCTTAATAGGATTGATAGAATACTCATATCAACAAGTTGCAACTTCTTTTCCGGAAGCTCATCTCGAAAGAACTCCGAGGTTAAGCGTGCTTGGCCTGGAGCAATTTCGGGATGGGTGACCGACCGGGAAGTCGTTCCCGGGTGCGCACGAGTGAGGACAAAGTGTGCAGAAAAGACTGGTGTTGATCTGTGGGGTCAATCTTGAGGTCCTAGAGAGCTGTCAGGTGTGCGGGCCCGGCTTCGGGGAGGCGGGACGCTACAGTTGGTATCAGAGCCGACCCTCGCGGTTTCACGGGCGCGTGTAGGCGCAGTTGCGCAGGCATGGTGCGCATAGCTGGTGTGGGCCCAGAGTGGTCACACAGCATGGCACATGCGCTGGCACTAGACGCACGGACGTGGCCAAGAGGGGACGTTCCTGGATTGGGGTTGATCGACGAGGACGTCGATCTCCTAAGGGGGTGAGTATGTGACATCCCAGCCCAAGGCTTAATAGGATTGATAGAATACTCATATCAATAAGTTGCAACTTCTTTTCCGGAAGCTCATCTCGAAAGAACTCCGAGGTTAAGCGTGCTTGGTCTGGAGCAATTTTGAGATGGGTGACCGACCGGGAAGTCGTTCCCGGGTGCGCACGAGTGAGGACAAAGTGTGCAGAAAAGACTGGTGTTGATCTGTGGGGTCAGTCTTGAGGTCCTAGAGAGTTGCCAGGTGTGCGGGCCCGGCTTCAGGGAGGCGGGACGCTACAATATGAATGAAAGTGGTGATGGCTGGGATGATGAGAATAAAATGATGATGTTAGCTGAGTCCACTATTGCTGGACTTTCTTTGAGTACCTTACCAAAGAAAGTTGAATATAAATTATATGGCAGTTTTACAATATTCTAATTACAGCACATTCTTTGTAGGTAAATGATCGTGGGGTGCTCACCAAACCAATTCAATTCTTTGACAAGCTGAAAGAATTGTTCAGCGGTTCATCGGCCGATGGGACATTTATGCAAGATGTTAATACTGCAGCTGATTCTAACCATGATGACTTAGATACATTGGACTTTGCAGATACTTCTGGACATGATGACTCAAAGGATCCAGAAATGGATGATTCTGACAAGTTGTCATCAGATAGTGATGATTGTAAGGAGGTCGCTGCCCTAAGTGTAGCTGGCAGTAAAGCTTCCTCGTCCAATGTTGCTGCTTTGAAGCCTAACAAGAAGAATTTCAAGAAGACGGGGAAGAATACCTTGCCTCCATCACACAATGATAAGACCAACAAGTCGAGGCCAAAATCAACACCTGCTGTGCAAGATGATGATCAGGATGTGGTGATCACTGAGACCTTGCAGGGGATCAGACATACCCTTCAACAACCAATTCAAGTTGTAGCACCACCTGATCCAGATGCTCCTTTGTGGGACATGCTCAAGGAGATTCCTCTGTCACCTGATCAAAGAATGACAGTAGGGATGCATCTTTGCAAGAAAGAATTCAAAGTGCATCGGAATTTTCTTGTCAGCATGGGTAAGCAATACCTTGAGTGTTGGGCATACAAGCATTTGTCAGGTGACGATCTTGGTGCCGTGTGATGTTGCATGATGGTGGCAAATGTCTGATGACCTCTTTTGTAGTACCCTTTTGGTTTAGCGGTTGTTACACTATGGTGTTTAAACAATCACTAAATGGTAGATATCTAAGAGCATAAATCCCGCAGGGGTTTCGCCAGCCCTCGCGCGGCCGCGTCACCTGAAATCTTTGCACCGTTCGATTAATAAAGTGCTGGACGTTGAGATCTTGGTGTGTGTCATTGTTTTTGTCAACGAAGTGCCAGGGTTTGTTGACATTGTCCCAGTAGAATTGCTTGCGTTCCTCCATTGGCGTGAATGATGTGACTTTAAATGTTGAATTTTGCAACACATTGGTGTGAATGGTGTGAACGGAGTGCTGGACGTTTGATCCTTGTCCGTTTTTCAACCTGCTGCCAGTTTGTGAGACCATGTGCGAAGAAATTGAGGGTTTAGGGTCCTTGACTTGGTGCATGTATACGAGTTCAACATTGTTGACTTTGGTGGCTAGCTTGGATCGCTATAAATTGGCAATCATCCCTCGTCCGTTCTCCTCATCCCTTGCATTCCCTTCTTTGTTGTTGCCTGGTCTTCTTTGTTCGCTATCATTTGTGCTTGCTGGTTTCATGTTCATGGCTCTCGCCGAGGCGACGGCGGCGGCGGAGGAGGAGGATGAGCGAGACACATCATCCCGGTGAGAGTCTTGCCGTGGAGGTCGTTCGGGTCGGCGACGAGGGAGCTGTCTAGCGTCGGCGTCGATCCCGGTGAGAGTCTTGCCGTGGAGGTCGTTCGGGTCGGCGACGAGGGAGCTGTCTAGCATCGGCGTCGGCGGAGCCTGGTGGTCGCGGCAGGCGGCAGCCCAGGTGCGGACGAAGTGCATGGCGGAGGCGTCATCGCACACGGCATGGTGGAGAGCTCGCGTCAATGGAATCCCTGAGCAAACTACAGCCTTTCCCCCAAGATCTCCAGTGATATTCCCTGCATCCGATTCAACTAAGATCTTGAGTTGATGTCCACGAGCTGCCATAACCTTTTCTTCTGAGAAAGCATGGCCCTCTTCCATCCCAAGAGAAGCATTTTTGCATTTTCGAGTCATTCTTGTAGACAAAACCACAATGGAGTCAGTGAGGTCAACCATCCTTCCCTGCCAATGGAACCTACCAATCTCAATGGCACGGGACAGACTATCCTGAACAAGACAGTCAGCTTTATCAATATTGTCTAGGAAGATAACAGCTCGCCGCCTCTTTCTCAACTCCTCAACAATACAGTCTGTGCCAGTCTTTCCTCTGAAATTGGAGTCACCCCAGTCCTGGTGACTTAGGTCCATATAAATCAAGTTATCTGATCGCTATGTACCATGCATCAGCTCTGCAAGTGCCGCAGCAACTCTCCGCTTGGCTATGCTGTCGGGGCCATGAAAACTAAACCATATGTCATTCCTCCTGTCCCGGCTTAGATGAAAAAAAAAATATCATGGGTTGAAATACCCTCTCCTCTCCCTTCAAAATAATTAATGGATAAAATGTGTGTGTATATTATAGACCTTGGCATATGCATTAGAGAGATTATGACCATACATGCACTTCGTCTAACCTTCTATGAGTATGCAAGTAATGCATGCAGCCATCAAAGTTGAAGTAAGCAGCTGCTAGCTAAAGTCTTTTGCCACCAACAGGGCCACCAACTGCCATGCAAGAATGCATGGCGATCAACATTTGGTATTCTCAATTCTTAGTGTTCACATTATCTTTGACTTGTTATCAAATAAACTCAAAGTCTACCGTACATGAATAGTCTGTTGCATGCTACCTTGACTCCTAGCTACAGTGTTGAGGGAAAATCAACTTGTGAATTGGTCTTGTCATGATCAAGTTGACTACCTATTAGTTGGAGAAAGGAATAGTCAAGGTTCGCCCTCGCTGCCCCTTTTTGACGTGTTTTATTGACTTCTGTGGCACCTCAACACCTCTTTTTGAATGTGTCCTGTACGCTCCCTATTTCCTTAACCATACATGCTCATGCCTTGAAAAGAGATAGCTTTATAATAGTTAGCTTTAGAAGAGTAACCTCCGAAGTGCATGCTTCTGAAGAGCAGGCTTGTGAAGAAATTGATTTCTGAGCCTGAACTTATGGATGTACGCTCAGCCATCTGAATGTATAATTCGAACTTAATGCAGGTTTCACAGCACATTTATTGTTATAATTTATCTGACCCTGTAAAATGCTGTCCAACTGGCATGTTAAGCAATGATGGTGGTGATGATAATAAAATTTCTGTTGTTTGTTACATTGTGCAGTGTCTTAATCTCGCTGTTGTAAGATGAATTGTATTTTTAATGTCATCTGTTGTCTTGTGTCTTTTCCGTTGTCGGACGGGCTACAGTGCTCCCTTCTCGCGGCTCAGAGGCGGCAGTGTCGTCGTCGATAGAAGGCAGGGTTAGTTTGCCATTCGCAGTGGTTGTCTCTGCGTTGCGTTGCCGTCGCGTGCTGCTGCGTCGTTGGCGCGCCGGATGTGTGCGTGGACGCGTTCGACTATGTATGGTCACGCTCGAGCCTCCCTGTGACGAGCATGCAAGCATCTTCACGCGAGCAACCTCTGCCTTGGCGGTCTTGCTGTTGCCGGATGGACTACAATGTATTATTTTACTTTCTTTGTTTTTTGCCTATGCTGGCCTGGGTGCTAATTACGCGACTAAATGGAGCCATGTTTGGTGCTTTGCATGATTCTTTGTGGCGTCATCGATTCACCACTAATTAGCGACTTTTTCATCGCTAAATTACTTGTGGCGTCTAGTAAGTATATACATTAGCATGACTGCCGTGATACAATAGTATATAAGGGCGAGCAGTTGCTTTCTAGTCTGACTTTCGGCCTTCTTTTGGAAATGCTGGCTGTAGTGGAATATTTTGTGTTGTTGCTCTATAGATGCGAGCAGACTTTAATCTGTAATGTTATGGAACAAATATAAATATATGGTATTAGCACTCGTACTCTACAATTTAATTAATGTTCCATTCGAATTGTTCTTGTTACAGTATTGCTCTCTGATAAAAAAGTATGAGCAAATGTTCCTCCGGTGAAGGTAACATCACCATGTTACTATAGGATGGTGCCAAACGCTGTACTGGATGCGTTCTCTACCAGGCATCAATTCAGGTCATCAACCAAACACTACTCTTGATTTTCAATGTGCAAATTATCTAGCAACTTCAGGCTACCTTCAGGCATGCGAAATGCTCAGGCACATCCGTGAGGGCAGCAACCAAACTAGCCCATGTCTATGAAGTCTCTTCCAAACTAGCCAGTCTAGGAAGGTGACCTTCTAGTTGTCAATTTCCATGGGGTACCTTTCTAGGGGTGTAATAACAGATAGTCAAGGAAAAAAACTGACAAAGAGCTTTTGTATCGGTGGTTGTTTGGCATATTAGCTCATAAGCCTAATTACATCATTAGCGCTTATCAGAAAAGAAGCTAGCATTTGTTCGACAAGTTTAACGACCGTGTTGTGGAGAGCATACCATCGAGTATATCAATGTTGTTCATGCAGTTGTAGATGCACTAAGACTTAGTATCGATGAATAGGGTTGGCTATATAATTTTTAGAACTTCATGTGTCCTTACTATATGTGATTCATGTGTATATCAGTAGATTACCAATTTCAGCCTCCGTGCACATTTTGCTACCTCGCATGGGCTACAATGAGTGTTTTTCAATGTGGTGCTTTTGGATTATTATTTTTTATTTATTTTTAAACGGTGGTGATTTTGGATTAAGTTGTGGGAACAATGCTATGGCTACTGTTTTTTTTTATGATATCACAATATTATCAAGGCATCACCATTGTGTTTGTGTTAAATTGAATCATGCCGAAAGTTAGAACGATCTAGATTGTTGTGAGCATACTTATTTATCTTTGGTTTATCCTATACACATGCTTATGAATGTGTAAATTGAGGATAGATGTAAACATAGGTTTACGACTGTGGATTTAATATAATATATGTGCACTACTATTTCTTGAACTCAAAAGGCCTAAATTATTTGCATATAAGATCATAAATGAATTAGATGCTTCAAGAATCAAACATAGTGTTGTAACTGATGTTTATTTATGTACTATTGGGAATCTTCAAACTCTTCAAAAATGACATTGAGGTGGGGACTCGTTTGAGTAACTGACAACATCATTTTCAGATTTTTAAGCTTTATTCGTGGCATGAAATAAATTATTGTTTAAACATGTGGTTGTAGGGAGGAGTTGTGTCACAATATTTTGTGCGAAATATTTACCATTACTAATTTATGGCTTAAGTGAATATTTGAACTCCATAAAGTGAGCGTGTCTGGTAGTACTTGCAATCGCCAAGGGATATAATCGTACTAAATAAGTAAAGCTATCAAAGCATTTGGCACATGTATGGGAACAGCTATCACACGAGATGCAAAAGGCACATTGTTACATTGATGTGTTTCTTTGTGAGTTTAGACAGTGACGAGAACAAACTTTGCTCCAAGGACGGTAGTTGCTTTCTTTCATCCAGCTCCTCCTATCATTCTCTCTCACACCGTGGTTTACACTATGTCAATGACAAAAGTCGCCGTGAGAAACGTGGGGAATTTGCGAGTCTCTCATAATCACGAGCGCGACCAGTGCCACAGTCACGTGTCTGAATCTAAGCTCCGGCGCAAACGGAACCCGTCAGACCCCCACCACCATGACATGTCACGATTCCATTGGTTCTGCTTGCCTCGCATGATCCACCACGGCTCCTCAGGCCACGGTGAGCAGGCCCAATAAACATGGCGCGTAGCCAATCCAGAGCCAAGCTTGTAACAGCGTTGTACAATAAATTGCCTTCACATTAGCTCTAAGTAATAATAGTTTATCTCTTGTGGTCCCCTAGCTTTTCCTTCCGGAGAGACACTCATCAGCTCATGGACCCACATCCCCTGTGCAAAACAGTGACGCGCTCGCTCGGCGCCTGCAGTTGCGCGGAGTCGTGTGTCAGACGTGATTTCTCTCACTTCCACGTTAGATTTTGCTGATGTGTACTGGCTACAAGCAAGTAAATACAGAAGTATAGTTTTTATTGGGCTTGCTCTGACCCCCGATTCCTGCGACTGTCACTGGGACCCACATCGATACGTGGTCCATGTATCCTGTGCGGCCGCCTCCGCGTGCTGTCACATGGCTCTTACCCAATTGCACTGTCATGTGGGAACCACAGCATTTCTCAACATAAGACTATGCTGGTCCCATTGTGTCAGTGACTGTAAATTAAAATATCAATCACGCCGTTAGTAACAAGGCTACTTGGAACTTCAAAAAGGTCGCTCTCCTGAAACTGAAACCACCGCCCGCCTCCTCGACCCCGCCGCCGCTTGCCGCCGCCGCCACCGTCGACGCCGATGGAGAGCCTCCGCCTTGCCGTTGCCCACCGCCCACCTCTTCCTGTCCCAGTGTCCTCGCACCTGCGCCGCCGCCACTTCCAACACCTTCCTTCCCCCTTCTCCCTCCCCCGCGCCTCCCTCTCCCTCTCCTCGCCGCACCATCACCTCTCCCCCACCACTCGCCGCCGCCACCTCCCGCCTGTCCTCGCCTCCCAAACCCCTACCGAAGAACCCGAATCCGATCCACCCGCAGCCGGCGTGAAGCTCGTGCCGCTCGTCATTTCCCTCGCGGTCGGCCTCGCCGTGCGATTCCTCGCGCCGCGGCCCGCCGATGTGAGCCCGCAGGCATGGCAGCTTCTCTCCATCTTCCTCTCCACCATCGCGGGGCTCGTGCTGGGCCCGCTCCCCGTCGGCGCCTGGGCCTTCCTGGGGCTCACCACCGCCGTCGCCACGCACACGCTCCCCTTCACCGCCGCCTTCTCCGCCTTCACCAATGAGGTCATCTGGCTCATCGTCATCTCCTTCTTCTTCGCGCGCGGGTTCGTCAAGACGGGCCTCGGCGACCGAATCGCAACTTACTTCGTCAAGTGGCTCGGGAGCAGCACGCTGGGACTGTCGTACGGGCTCACCATCAGTGAGGCCTGCATCGCGCCGGCCATGCCCAGCACCACGGCGAGGGCCGGGGGCGTGTTCCTGCCTATCATTAAGTCTCTCTCGATCTCAGCTGGGAGCAAGCCCAATGACAAATCATCGCGGAAGCTCGGATCCTATCTCGTGATGACGCAATTCCAGGTAATACAGTTGCTGCTTGTAACTTGATCCTGGATCAGATCAATTATAGGTGCTGCTGAGATTGTAAGTTCTGGTATGCACATGCGCAGAATGTTGATCACCACCAAACTAATACTGTGCATTTTTCTCAACTGATTTCTTTTCATAAAGGGTTCACTGCTGGTTGTGTAGCTTGATAACAGTATCCTAAGCAGAACTTGGCACATGTAAACATTGGAAGTAGCATTTCTTTGTTCATGGGAAGCGCTCAAATAGAGTCAATATGACTTGCCAAGTGATGGATTACAACGGTCCTTGAGCAGAACTTGGCACATATAAAAAATGGAATTAGCATTTGTTTGTTGTTGGGAGGTGCTCAAATATCGTCAGTTAAAAGATGAATATATGGTATCATTGCTAGTTGCTTCAAAAAAGTAGGATTTCTTCTCTCAAAATAAAGAAATTAGTCAGTGTACACTGTACACACAATTGTCCTGATAACTAATATAGGACATCCAGCACCTTGGGGATGTGCATTTTAGCTTCATTATTTCATCAACCCTCTGTTCTCATAGGGTTTATCCTGCTGTCCTTGGGGCTAAGGGCTTTACATAAAAACTGTGCAGCATCTATCTGGCTTTATGTCACTAAATTGCTAAATTCATAGCAATAAAGAATATTGACTTCTCTGGGAAACAGTTAATTGGTTTTTAGCCATTCTGGTATTAAACCTAGACGTGCTCTGTATTTGCTTTTCGGTTGAAACCCAAGACATTGTTAACCGACCAATTCTTGGTATATACAGTCTTAGTTCTAATGAAAGGTTCATTAATTTTTTTTAGTTTATAAGTGACTCCTCTTACTCTTGTACATACCAGCAGGCCTTTAATTATTAGGTTGGCATGTAAAACAATGCAATAGTCTTCCTGTTGTATGGCAGAACTGATAGATAATAAGTCAAGTTGTATCTGAAATTAGGAAAATAGTGGATGCTCCTCTCCATTCCGTGGTACAATCTCACTGACATTTCCTCCAGATCCCATCTGCCAGTGGGAACATTTGATGGTAAATCCTCAAGTGCCAAGAAATGGGATTGCAAATCCCGAATAAATAAAAATACAGTTAGGATTTCCAATTTTCTATTGGGAATCACGATAACTTATGATCGAAATTGTTATGGGCCGATTTCTGTAATTTGTCCAGTATGTTATGCCTACTGGTGATTTTTTTTTATGTAATTGTTCTAGTATGTTATGCATATTGATGTGTCTGTTACTTGACAGGCAGCTGGTAACTCAAGTGCTCTTTTCCTAACTGCTGCAGCACAAAACCTCTTGTGCTTAAAACTAGCAGAGGAGCTTGGTGTCATTATTGCAAATCCGTGGGTAGCTTGGTTTAAAGCTGCTAGTTTGCCGGCTATTGTTTCTCTGCTAGCAACACCATATTTGCTGTACAAAATCTTCCCACCTGAAACAAAGGACACTCCGGATGCCCCAGCATTGGCTACAGAGAAGCTGAAGCGCATGGGCCCTGTGACTAAAAACGAATGGATTATGATTGGCACAATGGTTCTTGCAGTCTCCCTATGGGTTTTCGGGTAAGCCTGATCTATCACCAAAGAAAATGAATCTCATAATATTGAATCACAATCTCAATACTATCCTACTGCTTGTGACCTACCTATTGTGGATAATAAAAGATTTCTATTAACTTTAGCTAGCCGATCATGCGATCTCAGCGCATATATCTATGACATGTTTAACTGATCCATCAAAACATAATACATGTTTGTTGCACCCTGAATTGCCATAGTGAATCATTTTATTTGCCAAGAGTTATGTTTCCATTACTTGTGTGCTTGATCACAAGCAAGCACGTTATGGTTTTTTTGTCTGGAACATACCTAATCAAGTATGTGGAAACTTGGTTGTTCCATTCCAATCCAACCTAATACTTTATGGCTGTGATGCGTTTCAACTTTCAACGATTTTTATAAAAGTTCCACTTGTTAGATGTATAAGGTTGCACAGAAAAAAACAGCTAATATCAAAGATGAATAGATATTTCCCTATCTGGATTTTACATTTGACACTCGATATTTCTTGTTTATCTGTGGTCATCATATTCATGTTTGTAATACATGCTCAAATGCTTGATAGATATTTTATCATTTATTCATTCGATTCAAGTGATGGGAACTAGAACTATCAATTCGGCAAAGTGCTTCAGAAAAGCATATATGACGAGAGGCCATTATGCTTTAGAAATAATATGCTTGATGGATATCTATAGAAAATAATCTGCTATACTATTTCTGTACAGGGATGCTATTGGTGTGTCTAGTGTTGTCGCTGCAATGCTTGGACTCTCCATTCTTCTCCTGCTGGGTGTGCTAGACTGGGATGATTGCTTGAATGAAAAATCAGCATGGGATACATTGGCTTGGTTTGCAGTTCTTGTTGGAATGGCGGGACAGCTCACTAACTTTGGAATTGTGTCTTGGATGTCAAGCTGTGTTGCCAAGCTGCTTGAGTCTTTCTCATTGAGTTGGCCAGCAGCATTTTGTGTTCTCGAGGCCTCCTACTTCCTGATCCACTATCTATTTGCAAGCCAAACGGGGCATGTTGGAGCCTTATACTCAGCATTTCTGGCTATGCATATAGCAGCTGGTGTTCCTCGTGTCCTATCGGCACTTGCTTTGGCATTCAACACAAATCTGTTCGGTGCGCTTACTCACTATAGTAGTGGACAGGCTGCAGTATACTTTGGAGGTAAGTTCAGTAGCCCGTCTTCTTTTTTTTGAACATCAGTTTCCTGTTTATTCTTTATCTATGTTACTTACCTGCCGCTGTAAATTTCCTGGTTGTTTTTCCCTCTCTATCTTACACATGGGATCTAGTAACAAATACTCTGCAGTCATAATGCTTTGGAAAATACTATGCTATCATAAATGATTTGGAAAATACTATGCATACGATCCCCATTTTCCGACTTGCGTCCTACTGTAGCATCATACGGGTTTCCTGATTCGGCTTGTCCGTGACTGTGATGCCGCAGTCGGATGGCTAGGGTAGGACATATAGAGCTGCTCAAATGATTTGTATAAAATGAGAAAAATGCACTATTATTTTAAGTGCATCTTCTTTTGTTTATATACACAATCCTTCAAATTGGTATGCCAAATAACCTGTTGCTTTCCTTCTGCAGCGGGGTATGTTGAGCTTCCAGATGTTTTCAGGCTTGGATTTATAACAGCCTTGATTAACACATTGATCTGGGGAGTCGTTGGAACCATTTGGTGGAAATTTCTGGGGCTATACTGACAGGGACTGCCAAGTAAATTGATTGAAATTTTCCTTTGTTACTCGTCGAATCGCTCTTCCTCATGGTTTTGAAGGGAAGCATAATAACAGAATAACCATCGTTGTTCATGCTGGTTAGCTTCGTTGAAGTGATCAGCTCTGTAGAGTTTCTCAGGCTGTTTCGCCTGACTTGTTTCTCGAGGTTGTACAGGTCCCCAATTTTCTCGTAAATGTACATCTGTGCAGAAACAGTTTGACGGGAAAAAGTCCAAATCAATTTTGTTCCAGCCTGTTTGTTACTACTACTCAGTAAAATGCGGGCAACATAACTGAAACAGCACGTTAGCCTTCCCGGTTCTCTCAAACTACAATTGGTCCGTTTTGCTGCTAATTTATTTGAGATGCTTTTGAACCAGGTGATAAATCTTACTAGAAAACATGAACTCTCTGCTTAGCCTGGCTCCCCAAATTTGCTAGTACCAGCTTTGTTTGCTCCATTGAATCTGGTTCCGCAAATGAGTTTCTTCCCTGAATTAGGAACCATAAACACTTTGCTTCGTTCGGTCACAAACAAATACAATCTTCGTTTTCTTTCTCTTTTCTTCTGCTCTCCCATGGACTGTGTCTTCGCGCGACGTCGCCCAGTGCCGGCCTAACACGTGACCAGACCAAGGCCGGACTGTCATTATTCCGGCCGAAAACTCGATCGATTCCTTGCATTAGCAGCAACAACTAGAGCCCTCGACACGCCGAGAACCCGGGTTAGGCCGTCCGGCCCGTCCCGCCCCTGGCAACCGTACTACCACGTCGGTGCCGATACCCCTGCACGGCTGCCTTGCCTGCCGCACTGTTCGAGACGGTGACGGTGGTCCATCGCCTGGACCACCTGATCATAACCAACTCAAAAGGCATGGTCCCTACGTGCCCGTGTTGTTTCCTTTTCCACGGACGCGACGGGGTGCCGCCACGCCACGTCTGGTCCGGCCCCGAGCTGTGGGCGGGCGCCCTGGTGGTGCGGCGCGACGCGACCCCGAAATATCCTGGCCGGCCTTTGAAGGGGCCGCGTCGCGTCGTGGTCTCGCCTTCATCCCAGCGCGCGAGCTGCGTGTGTGGCCTGTGTCGCGAGCGTGACTTCGACGCGCACGCACAGGGGAATCTGTTCCCTGTACTACGAGTAGTCATCAGTAGTGGTGGTAGTGAGCAACAGTGACTGCTGTGGAGTGTCTGTGGAAGCAGCACAACGAATGGCGACAGATGTAACGACGCAAAGCGTAGACTGCTGGAGTACTACAAGATTCGGTTTTTTGCTGAGCTGATTTCACGCTACCCATTTCGTCTCCTAGGGCAATGCAACACCAAAGCCAGCGCGTTGGTTCGTACGTGCCGTGCTCGCCCCGGCCTTCCAACTCGGGAACTCGCTCCTTCAGCTTGTTCTTCGACCATGACAGCCATCCCAAAATCAAAAGGGATCTAGATACGTCGACCTCGACAACTGATCGGAGTCAGGCGCAGATCTGCCGCTCGAAAAGCATACCAGCTCTTGCGGCAAATGGCAAACCTAACGCCACTGAAAACGCTGAATTCAAAAGATCAAAAGGGCAAAGGGACTTTTGATCCTGCTCGATATGCATGAAGACCCGATTTTGACATGAAAAGCTTTACCGTTCACCTTGCTTTATAGGCGTCCAGCCCTCGCTTGACAACAGCTAGCAGCTGATGCCGGCGTTGTGACCGACCAGTGCCGTTCACGGAACATTGAAAGGCCGGACGGGACAGTGCAACGCACCGTCAAAAGAGCGGAGGCTTTTGTTTTGGCTCACAGCTTTCCCAGTTCCTTCTTCAAGTTTGCGTTGCGACGTTGTGACCGTGACAACCGGGAGAGACGCCGATCGAGAAGGGCAAAAGGCGCCCGCGCTTTGTGCGCATCCAGTCACTGCTATGCACGCACACGGCCACCGCTCGCTGCACGCAGCCCGCGCCCGTGCCCAGCGTGCATGGCGAAACGTCCCTCACCTCGGCAGCCGTTTTCACCTCTCTGTCGCTAGCTCGCGGGCTCCGGCGAGAAAAGAAAGCGAAAGCCTTTGCTTCATCTGCATAGGAAGGGAATCCGCCGAGGAGGGGTGCTTGTGGTGGGTGCGTGTGGGGCGGGGTTCGGTTCGTGCGCACAGTACGACGATCCATGGACGGACGTGGAGAGAAAAAGGCGACATGGACCAGAGCAGCAGCGTCACCCCGCGCCCACGCATCGCTTTCCTAGCCGCGCCCTAGGCCGGGGCTCGTCGACGCGACGACGACGCCTTTCGGGCAGGTGCTGCCCCGGCTTGTCGCCGATCCCCATTTCCTCGTCTCCGCCAAAGCCTTTTCGTTTGGTGTTGGCTTGGACGATTCCCTCTGACAGCTTGGAAAGCGCGGTACAGGGCCACCATGGATGGACTACAGGAGGAATAGTAGTAGCGCGATGCGGTTGGGGGCAGGCCCAGCTGCTCAGTACGGCGTCTGTTATTCGGGACACGTTACCAGCGGCCCTGGCCTAGCAGTGTTCCGGGAAACGGGGTCCCGGTCTTTGAATATGTCTGGAGGTTTCAGCGGATGCATGTGGCCATACGTGAAAACATCGGGGTTACACGCTCCCAACGGCTACCAAAGAACGTGAAAGAATGTCACCAGTGGCTTCGCGTTCAGGAAGGTCGACGGCCCAGGCTAGATACCGCGCTATACTTACGTTTGTTCGTCCGTCTCACGGTCCCCTGCACTTCACCGAGGAAAACAGGAGCGCCAGACCCCTCCAGAGACACGGTGTTTTGGGGGGCTTGCTCCATCGGTTGGCGAGATCACCTTTGGTCCCCGGTCCTCTCGTTCTGCAAGGGCGCCCGCCGTACGCTGGCGGCCACCGCGCACAAACATTACTGCGCCACAGTGGCACAGTCCACAGCAAAACCCAATCACCCTTTTTGCGGTTCTGCTGCCCTACCACTGTGCCATTGTCGTCTCCTCGCCATCATGCTTGTCGTGGTAAAATTCGAAAGTATCCCGGGGAAAAGAAGAAGTGAGGTGACGAGCCCACGAAGGCACCTGATCGCATCAAAGGACAATGACTGGTGCCCATGTCGCGGAAAAGAAATCTCGGCCAATACGGGCTCCACGCGAATCGCAACTGCCAAAGCACACGGAAAGCGAAGGCGAAACTGTGAAAATTCAGGGGTAAGCGGAGTATAGTTGCATGCTAGGAGAAGAGTAGTAGTAGAACGTGAGAATCGCGTGACCCGGAGCTACCGCAACGGGTCCGCTCCCGTCAGGATCGTCGCCGCGCGACGCGAGCCCGCCGGAACTTTTCAGTTCCTGACCGCGCGCGCACTGAGCTGACGCCGAGAGCCCCGCGGGACCATAGCCGTGTGCCGTGCCGCGTCGCGCGGGGTGCCCTGACGCCGACCCTACTCCGGTCTCAGACTCTGCTCTGCCCCGCGGCCGGATGCGCGCACGTCACCGGCCGGCGCAGCGCGTCCCCCACCTGTTCGGTTACGCCCAATAACTCCGTCGCAGGCAGCTCGGCTCAGCTTGCGATAGGGTTGTTGCGGTTTCGCACCTTGCAAGTTGGGAAGGAAGGATGCGTTTATGGCTTTTCGAGTTTGAGTCCCGCGCAAGTTTCGGGCATTAAAAGGCTTTGGCCAACCTGCAACTCAAAGTTGACACGCCGCCGCGGTAACACGTCAGGTTTCAGGTGCGTGTACCCCAAACAGTGCCCTTTTTACCGCCCTTTTCAACGGACCATCGGCCGCGCCAGCGTCACGACAGCGGAGTGGACGTTGCTTGCCGCGCATCGTCCGCACACAGGAACACCGAAAGCCGCACGCGGACGCAGCCAATCGCGGGAACGGACGCCAGCACTGCTTGCACTGCATGCAGGCAACGCGGTCACACAGGAACAAGGCAATGGAGAACCAGACGCAGGTGACGCGTGACCGCACGCAAGTTGCTCCCATTTGCGCCGAGGCTGTCTCTGTGTGCTCGATCGGCCTCGGCCCCCTGTTTGGCAGCTGCCAACGCGTCCCATCACCACCTTTGTTTGCTCCGGAATCTCACGCCACGGCTCCGACCGCTCCCTTGTCCGCTCCGGCCGAAGCAGACGCTCCGCAACAGGGGCAGGTGCATGTACGTGCCCCGGCCGTGACAGGGACGCCGAGCGAGGGGGCTGGCCCCATGACGACGAGTCGCTGCTTAGCGTCCGGTGTATTTTGGTTGTGCCGTGAGCCCGTGTGAGATCGACGAAAACGTCTCCGAGTTCCAGGGTAACGAGAAGCTGTTGTTTTGCTCCTCTTTGGCCGTGGCAGGTTTCCGCCGCACCGATCGCCGTCGTGGCTTGCATGTCGGCACGTGCGACGGAGATGATCCGTGGAGAATCTCGCGTCAAACGAATGCACATGACATGGATTACATCCATTCATTCGTGGTGCCACTAATCCGCTCGTGGCAGATGGATGTCGGGCACAGAAAACCTTGCGTAGGCTATCGGAAGCGGCTTGTCTGTACAATAAAATTCTCTAGACGCGTTGTGATGTATCCAGGGAAAAAAAAACTCCTATACTGCATCATCCACAACATTTTTGTATTCGGAGATGTTAGATGTGTTCCATTGACCTTCGCCCAAAAAAGAGAGAGTGAGATGTGTTCCATTGAACAAGCTTTACAAGACGAGTTCCGCGTGATAAAAAAAAAACATACAGAGCGTGACCGCCTCGGCTGAATCCTCCGTAACTTACGTCAAGTAGGGACAGCTCCACGCAGGTTTTCTCTTAACAAATGGTACGGTCGTGACAGACACAAGTGCGCCACGACCGAACTGAAAACTTCATCAGAACTCACATGAGACCAAGGTGTGTTCGTTTCACCGTTTAGACCCCTCTAAAATTTAACTCTAAAGAGAATCTTATTATTTAGGAGTATTAAATAAAGTTTAATGACAAAACCTTTTTACAGATGGGTACATCTTTACGAGACGAATCTAATGAGCCTAATTAATCTATGTTTTGCTACAGTGATGCTACAGTAAATATCGTCTAATCACGGCTTAACTACCCTCGTTAAATTCGTCTCGCGATTTAGAGGGGGGGTTCTGCAGTTAGTTTTGTAATTAAACTTTATTTAAGACAAGATTCTTTGTGTTTAAACCCCTCTAAATTTTAGACTCTAAAACGCCGAACACGCCGCAATTTGAAGTCGTCACTGGACGTGAACCCGCTCTTTATTTTTCACATTTCTTCTTCGGCTTCTTCAGGAGCGCACACGCTTGCACGAACGCACGTAACCACCATCGCGAACGCCAACATTTCGCAACGACACGGGCCAATGGAACGTCCAAGGAATCCCTGCTTTCGCGAGGCATCGTTTTCCCGGGGTCGAATTGTATAGTCTCACCGGTCGATTTAAAAACTCGAGCCCATTTCGTGTCCAAGGATCCGCTGGGGATTCGGGGAGGTTAGAATATGCGATTATTGAATACTCTAGTAAGCGAAAAGAAAAGGAAAAGCTGCGACTACTTTTTCCACTTGAAAACGATTTGGGTCGCTGTCTGCGGAAATGGGGCGCAGAATCTTCGGCGATTACATTAAGCTGCAAGATATCACTAACTGATATATATTATCCATATCATGGTACGATGCCTCTACAAGTCTCTGCCATCAAACCTCAGCACTCAGCAGAGCTGGGGGTTCTTCTGGTGAGCTTCATTTTCCCGATAAAAAGAAGAGTGGGAGCTCGGAAGAACACATGTAAACAGGTCGAGAGCCATGCAAATTTGCCAGATTACAAATTCAGGAACTCCTTTTTGCTCGTCTGCCCGTGCTACTCGGCCAGGTGAATGCCCGGACCTCAAGGAGCGATCTGCAAAGTGAGGTGGCGCCACCACGCCAATTCCCCAGAAAGCTGCAGCTGGAGTATGGTTTGGCTTTTTACCGGCCGGCCTTTTTGATCCCGCGACCAATGGAAGCGCCATCTTTTTCACCCGCTGCCGCCGCTGCCCGATGCGAAAATCCCCGCCCGCTTGTCCCCGCCCTGACCCTGGGGACGCGCGCGCGCTGCGAGCGCCGAACAAAACCGGCGCCGCGCGCCGCCCGCGCGCACACGTCGCGGACGCACGCACAGCTCGGCTCCTGCCACGCACCAGCAACCACCCGCGGGCGGCAGGCGCGGGCGCCGATCGTCTCGGCGCCGCGGCCCTGCCCGCGGTGGGGTGCGGTTCGATTACGCCCTCGCGCCGTGCCTGCCTATGTCTTTGGTTTCGTCTGTTCAACTTGGGTTTCATGGGCGTGACTTGAGCTTGACCACCGCCCCGTTCCGGCAAGGGGGAGTTGGAGGAGCGGATAGGAACAGTGGGATGACGTGCACAATTTGGTTGTAAGCTTGATCTGCTAGCCAAAGCGAAAGCTAAGAGACATTAAAGACCTGTCGATGTTTCAAGTTCAGAATGAAACCAGACAATGCTTAGGCAAAGATACTTTCAGTTGGAAAACCCAACTTTCAGTGGGCTGTAAGCATGTAAACAAATGAGCTGTGGATTTTTGAGCTGCAGTCATGGATGAGCTGTACCAAGACATGCGCCGAGTCTGGATCCTGGTTGCCTGATCAACCCCAGACAAAACACACGATGTGGAACACGCTCGGTTCGTTCTCCTCTGATCCCGGTCGCGCGCGCTTCTTGCTGCGCGGCGCGGGCACGGTTAACCATGGTCACGTCTTAACCCCGGCACCATCGCCGAAACCTAACCCAAGCGTCGAGCCGGAACGGGCCCTTCGCTCTCGCACCCTTTATTAGCACGCAGAGTACAGCACACAGTCTTGCGAGAACTGAAAGCAAACCGAAAAAGAAGCAGAGAGGGGAGGGAGGGAAGGAAGGAAGAGAAGACCTCACTCCACACTACACTCTCCTCTCCCAGCCCCAGCGCTTTCTTTGGATCGTGAGAAAACATCGCAAGAAACTTGTGATTGCAGGAAACATCTCGTCTCAGACCCTCAAGTCTCGATACGCAGAAGTGGTACATGGATCACGGCAGAGAACAGAGACGAACCGGAGAGCAGAAGTGGAGACGCTCTTCCTGCCCTATGGTTCCGTTCTCGCAGTAAGGGAGTCGGTGCCCGCTGAATTCCACTTAAACTCGCAATGAAGCGGCCCCGCGGCGCTAGTCCCTCTCTCCTTCCGATGGCCAGTCCAGATGGTAATTCCTGTTGCTTCTTTTCTCTTGTGGGAATCACCGTTTTCACTTTTCAGTCTGAGCTGGTGTTGTGGCAGAAAGACTGATTCTTATTGTGTGTTTCTGATTAGATGATGGCTACGGCGGGGTTGGGATGGAGGCGGACGGGGATGCGGAGGAGGAGATGATGGCGTGCGGCGGCGGCGGCGGCTGCGGGGAGAAGAAACGGCGGTTGAGCGCTGAGCAGGTGCGCGCCCTGGAGCGGAGCTTCGAGGTGGAGAACAAGCTGGAGCCGGAGCGCAAGACGCGCCTGGCGCGCGACCTCGGCCTGCAGCCGCGCCAGGTCGCCGTCTGGTTCCAGAACCGCCGCGCGCGCTGGAAAACCAAGCAGCTCGAGCGCGACTACGCCGCGCTCCGCCACGCCTACGACGCCCTCCGGCACGACCACGACGCGCTCCGCCGGGATAAGGACGCCCTCCTCGCCGAGGTACGTGTCGGCACGACGGACGAACGGAGCTGATTTTTCTTATCCTTCACGTTCGTAATCGTAATGGCTGATCCTGTCTTGGTGGGTTGTTGTCGGAATTGTTGCAGATCAAGGAGCTGAAGGCGAAGATGGGCGACGAGGAGGCAGCGGCGAGCTTCACGTCGGTCAAGGAGGAGCCAGCGGCCTCCGACGGGCCGCCTCCCGCGGTGGTAGGTTCGTCCGAGAGCGACTCCAGCGCGGTGCTGAACGAGGCCGACGCGACCGGCGCCACGACCGTGGCAGACGCGCCACTCCCGGAGATTCAGGGAACTCTTCTTGGCTCGCCCACTGCCGTGGCAAGCGCTGCGGTGGCGGCAGCGGCGCGACACGGCGAGGTGTTCTTCCACGGGAGCTTCCTCAAGGTGGAGGAGGACGAGACAGGGTTCCTGGACGACGACGAGCCGTGCGGCGGGTTCTTCGCCGTGGAGCAGCCACCGCCGATGGCGTGGTGGACCGAGCCCACGGAGCACTGGAACTGAGGCGGAGCGGACTCGGGATTTGGGCCGAGCGGTGGGCGAATAAAGAATTCGGAACGAATCAAGAGGGCTATTCTGCAAATTTTGTAAAATTTAGAGTTGTGTCTGGTCCTTTTTCGTCAAATTCTCGCGCGTATTAGCAGTAGTATTAGTGATCTAGTGATCCAGTAAGACACATTCTAGCTCGGTCTCAGAAAAGAGCACTTGGTTAATGTTGGGCTCCAATAGTCCATTCAAATCCTATGTAAAAAATGCAAGAAAAATAGGGCCACGGTTCGCAAGAGTGACAGAGACAGTGTAGATCCAGGAGTGTAGAGGAAGAGCCGAGCAAGGAAACGGCCATCCAACATGTCACTGTCCGTGGGGCCAGAGCCACGTGAGAGGCCGGCACTGGCCTCCAATTGACATGCCGGACTTATCAGGGACGCCGATCCCCGACGTGAACGTGCTTGGCCGGCCGTGCGCTTCCTCCCTCCTATGGTCGCCTCTGCGAAAGCGTGGCTCGTTTTGTTCGATCAGTGCTTTCTCTGGATCTGGTTTGGAAGTTTGCATGTTGCAGCTCTCCATGGTGTGAAGTGCCAACACGACTTGGGAGATGGCGATAGTTTCTGTGCTCGTTTTCCTATCAGGAGCTTCGAGATCATTTCCACTTTGTTGAAGCTCTGCAGTATTTACAATATTTATTCTTCTATTACGACTTTTTTTTTTATACTCAACATTACGACAGTTGTTTTGGTGCAAAGTTGAACTGAAATCTTTGTCCTAACGTCTTCATTTCACGAACGGAGGAAGCATACAGTCGCGGCATACTCGACGTTATCCAGCATAGTTGGAGATTCAGTGATCATTCGTCTAAAGCCATCGAGTGCATTAGAAAGTTTCTGCATGTGATGATGCCGAATCAGTTGGTACTACACTACCAGCAGGTCGTTGAGATCATTCCGGCGCTGTTGTTGCATCGTGGTACTCCTGATTTTCGGCTGTCGGAATGAGTACCAGCACCGGCACAAAGTTAAATAAGACTTACAGCGTCCTTTACCGTCCAAGTACCCAGATTTTCTTATACTACTCAGCCCGTGTTACTGTTCTTATACTATCAGTACTGCAGGGTGGACTGCTGAGCATAGAACAACTCCTCAAATTTCGTGTGCTCTTTGTTTATGTTTCCCGGAGCCGCAGATTATCTTCAGGATTATTCAGTGTTACTGTAATTTTATCCACACGTAACAGGATAGCATCCGTGACCTACCATGGAGTAGTACTGTTGGAGGATTCTGAGTCTCTGAGATCAAACCGCAGATTATCTTGGCGCTGTGGAGTATGGATGACACTAGAAGAAAGTGCACGTTCGCCTCGCTGCGAAGCAGCCGTTTTACTGTAGCAGCAGCAGAAAAAATAACTACGAACACTGTAGCGGCTGCTGCTGAAAAAAAGTGCGAACACTATAGCTGCTGCAAAGCAGCGAGGCGAACAGTTTGCTCAAAGATGTTTATAATTGGGTTACTTAAAAAAAAAAGTTTACAATTCGGTTGATTTTAAAATGGGATGTAGCCTCAATCAAAATCTTGCTACGCATGCCTCACATGGTTTGCTTCACTACCAATTGTTTCTGTTGATTTACCTGCAGCGCGCAATTTTGTCGTGCCTATATTCTCCAGTCTTCTTTCAATTGTGGCTGCAAGATCAAGATAGCAATTTGCAAAATTTCTATATGGTGGCTGCACGAGGTTCAAGGCTTCAAGCTACAGGCGCTGCTTCTGGGCTAACAAAGCCGCATGGGCAACTAGATATTCAGTAATGTTTGCTGTTAGGGAATTTTTTTTTTGAGACGTGCTGTTAGGGAAATGACATGGGCTCCTCTAGGCGCCGATATTATTATCTCGGAGCCATACGAGCGGAAATGCTCATGTGCATGTCCCACACGTATTAATCTTGGAACACGGGCATTGGTTTCACTTAAAATGATTGGAACTGTTCTTCATGTGCAACGTGTGGAGATAGGCACCCTGGCCTCTTCTATTCTCCATCAATCACAGATGAGTTGGACATGTGTGGCCAAAAATCAACAACATCATGAGGTAAGTATCAGTAATTTCATACGTGTTTCTCTTAATTTCCTTTAACAAAATGCGCGCGTGAATCACGGTTTGAAGAATTCGTAGTGACGTTAGTAGTATGAGAAGTGCTACAGGTCCGACCCGTTAGCCCGACTCATGTGTCATGTCCGACCAGCAGCATCATGTGGACCAGCAATGACCAGCTGCAAGTTTGAGTGCTTGCAAGCCATCGATCAGGAGGAATCGGTCATCAGTAGGACGTCTCAGTCGGATGTATAGCATTTTTCTAGTAGTATATGCCTTTTTCCCTCAAGGAAATAAACGTATTACATGCTGCTGTCATCATGATGGATGCGGGGACGATGGCTTTTTCCGAGCTTTGCAACGCCAACGTTTATCAGTTAGCAAATCTGAGAGCCATGTCAGGTGATAGACAGAGATGTTACAGCTGAATATATTGAAGCGTACTATTCGCCTTGGATCGCAATGTACGATGGGCTCAGTATCCTGAGCTGACTCGGTACATGTTGTATCAACTTTTTTGACGCAAGTAAGGTCGTCACTCGTCTGTATGTATAGCGACTCCCTCAAACAAGGGAAAAACGAAAGCATGCATAGTGATACACACTGACACTGCAAATTCAGCGGAGCATGCGTAACAGAAAGCAGCGTCCACGCAGTAGCTAATTGGGGCCCAAGAAACGTGGGCCAAACGACAGCTTTACATAAATTCTCATATAGTTGGAGGCCCAGCCTATGGACCCAAGAAACTGGGACAGGTAGGTCCCGGGGCCCGGGACGATAAATCTCTACGCTGAACTCTCAAGGAACCAAAACCCATCAAATTTATCGTGTCTGGGCTATGGGCCAAGAAAATTTGGGGCCGCGACTACCGAACGAGTTTATCAAGTTGTCTTGCAAGTTAACGACACCTCCCTGGTGTGCATCAAGGCTGTGGGTCCAGGAATTTGGCGTTGCCCCGAAGCAAGCCAAGAAGAGTTGCGTTGCGTGACGCCGGAACGGCGGAGGCGCGGTGACCGCGACGGGGATCGGCGAGGCTATGCTGGCATGTGGAGTTGTGGTGAAGAAACGGCCGGCCAATGGATGATTGGAGCGACACCTTTTTTTTAGGCCCTTATCCTCATTACGCTTGGCATTGAATATTCTAGTGTAGTGACTCGGGCTTCCATAGCCGCCATTCACCGCGAAACCTTATACACCACGCGCGCGGTTTGGGCCGATTGGAGCGCAGGTTTCAGCCCATCAAGCAATTATCTTCTTCTTGCTCGCTCTAAGTCCCGACCTTACGCCGCCGCCGTTCTTTGTCAGCCGCGCTTCGCTCAATGCCCGCTCATGTGTCGCGCCGTCATTTCATACAGGGCGCTCTCTCGCCGCGCTGCCATGGATCGGCCTTCCGAATTGTTTCTTCGTGGAGAACAACAGGTTTTTAGCCTAGAACAATTTATTTCTTTTCGGGAACAATTCGTTTCGTGGCCTAGAACAATTCATGTCTTCCCGGAAACAATACATTTCAATTGCCTGGAACTATTGGTTTTTGTAACTGGAACAATCATTTCTTCAAGTCGCCGGAAGACTCCTTTCCTTCCAGAAACTCTTTCCCCCGCGTCGTCTCCTCCAGGGGGCGGCACGGGCGGCGCCCCCATCTAGCTCCACCGCCACCCCTCCTAGTCTCACCTCCCCTCGCCGTTGCCTGAGCTGGTAGGGATGGCAATGGGGCGGGTTCGGGGCGGGTAGAGCAAATCTATACCCGCCCCGACAGGTGTAGAGGGTAAAAATCCCCACCCGTTCCCGTCCCCGTGGGTGAAAATCCCTACCCGACCCCGTACCCGTCGGGTATCGGGGTGGGTACCGGGTACTCACGGGTGGAACACTATAAATACATGCCAACCTCATAATTCAACAAATTTTCACAATTTTGTATCATCTCACACAACAACATATTGAAAAAATTGACTAAAATTACTGCTAGACAGCCTATGGACAACACACATTAACATAAAACAACCCACATGTCACATAAAATGAGTCAACTTTAGAACTTAATTCAAATTTCGGGTACACACCGGGTCACCTATGGGTGGGGATAAATCCCCGCCCCGTACCCGACTCATGTCGGGGCGGGTACGGGCTCACCCCACGGGTAGAAAACAAGCCCCATGCCCAGCCCCCATCGGGTCGGGTACCCGGCGGGTACCGGGCACCCGTCCCCGAATTGCCATCCCTATGAGCAGGGCACTAGAAGGGCGTGCGCCTGCGAGGATGGCAGCGGCGGGGCAACTCTCCGTGGCTGGGGGCGTGCTGCTCCCGCTCGGGCTGCAGGGCGCGGCGGCGGCGGCGACAGCGGCCAGAGACGGTAGATCCGGGGCTGTGCTGGCCGGATTTGATGCTCCCGTGGGCGGATTCGTCGGGCGGAGCCATGAATGGTGGCGAGAGAGAGTGATGCGGGGCGAAGCCCGACTCACGAGGCGCGGTGGGGGCCCTGTGGCGCTCGGGGCCGGCTATGGCGTGCAGGAGTGCTGCGGCGGACGGCGGTTGCGTGGTCCTCGAGACGCGGCAGCGGCGGTCCGGCGACTAGCATGCAGGCCATGTGCAGCAGCGGCCTTGCGCTGGCTTGCCCTGCGGCGTGCAGGGGAGCCGGCCATGTCACGGCCACGCGCAGACGAGGATGCGGCGCACAGGGCTCTCTGCTTTGCTTGTTCAGGAGGTGGGCATGCACCGGCGAAAGCCATGCCGGATCTGCCGGCAAGACGACGGCGACGCCTTTGGGCGCCGTTTCCCTCCTTGGAGGCGTTGTCCTGATGTCTGCCCACTCCGGCGAGCTGTAGAGTGTGTCGACTGCGCCGTGGTGGCGTGGCCGACAACAGTTCGCTTCGGTGAATGCCGGTGATGCCATGGTGGCTTGGCTGGCAGTAACCAAGCAGGGGCGTCAGTGGTGTCATGGTGGCGCCAGACTGGCTCCCGAATGTTCCATGTGCTGCATGTCATTGAGCTTGGCTGGTGGCAATGGCCGTGAAGGGATTGCTCGTGTCGATGTCCCAATCCGACCGAGCGGAGTGTGTTGAGGCTTGTGTTGATGTCCCAATTCAACCGAGCGGAGTTGAGGCTCGTGTCGACGTCCCAATCCGACCGAGCGGTGATAACCAACGCCGAGCGAGGAGAACGCAAGAGTATGAGTTGTGTCCCTGGAAGCTTTCGGTCATGGCATACGGTGCAGCTGGGATTCCGGCAATGGCAAGACAGAGGTGAAGTCATTGGAGTGGCCCGGTTGTACCTTATCAACCCCAATGACGGCCGGATCCTCGGAGGGTCCAGCGGCGGGAGTGGCGAGACCCCCATGCGCTTTAAGGTGGTGAGTCCGAGGAGTGGTGTGCGACGGTGGATGCGACGAGGCCCCCACGCGTCTGAGTTATCTCGGAGTTCCAGGATCCGATTGGATGTTGGGGGTGTACGGTGCAGCGTCGGTTCTTCGGCGAGGGGTCTTGCATGGCGGTGGTGTCGGGTACCCAAAACCAGGTACCCGCGATTACCCACAAAACTCCGCAATCATGCCCAAATGGCTAAGGACTGGGCCAGAGGCCGTGGTTGTCTCTGCGGACACCAAGGTCAAAGCCCATGATGCGTGACACGGCCCGCAGCTGGAGAGGCCGCACGGGCAAAGAAAGGTCCGACTCCTCGACCGACCTCCCGACCCCCAGGGGTCGGGGACAAACTCCGCCTCGGCAGACCCCGGGCGCACGACCCCGGCCTCCGACCGAAGGGGTCGGACTACCGAAGTCGGAGCTTGGCCGGTGGAGCGCATTTAATGGGCCGCAAGTGGGCGTCCTTCGGCACTGTCCGAAGACGTGAACCGCAAGCCCCGCTGCGGGACGGTTGACAGTGGTCAAGCCGCCTCGCCACGCGGTAACAGTGCAGGCCGTATATGAACAGGGTCGCACAGTGCTCAAACAGGACACGGACATCCCCGCCATAGTTGTTGACGTTACGTATGCATAATAAAATATTTCTATTCCGAATTTAATAAATAGGGAGAGATATTCATAATAATAATTCTTACAAAAGAGGAAATAAAGATACAAGAGAGCTTTACCCAACTTCCGAAGATGACTCCGAAATCCCGAGCGAAGCTCTTACTTACACTCTAACTCCCAACTAACTACTAACTCGAAAATAAAAGAGTAATTGGATTCTTTAATGAGGTGCGAATTGTTCCGATGCTGCCGAGGGGTATTTATAGCCTCTACAGTACCAGGGGAGTCTTATAGCGCGAGGAGGAGTAGCGCCCACCAAGGTAGGCCGGCCGGCCTAGTAGGGGGGCCGGCCGGCCGCCCATCGAGGCGGTTTGCCACCGCCTTCGCTCTGGACGCTCCTGATTGCTTGCTGAAGTCGGTTCCGAAGTCGGTTCGCTTCTGGGGGCGGCAGAACAGGAGTGAGGGCCAAGTTTAGGCCTACTCAGCCCATCTTCTGGAGTTTCTGCGGTATTTCCAAATTAGGCTTTGATATTCTTCGTGTTTGGACTGCTTTCAGCCCACTGGAGCAAGCCTGCAGGCTTCGGGCACTGGACAAGGCCGGCCGGCCTAGGTGGGAGGCCGGCCGGCCTGTGATTCTCCTTATTTGCTCCTGCGCTCATAAATCATCCAAAACTCATGGAATTGCATTAGTTAAACAAATAAATGCTGAGCGTTGGCGATTTAACCTTTTATTCACCGATAAGTTGATGGTAAATTTCTGGTTTTTACACCGTCAACAGCAGTCGAACTGTAGCAGCCGTCGCCGCCCACGCCCGGAGGAGAATGCGTCGAGGACGGACGCGCCCTTCCCTGCTGAGCCGCCTACCTACATCGAGCTATTTATCAATTCTCTTAGTTTCTTTTTCTTTTTTCCTCCATCCTTATAACGGTCAAACTCTCCCTTGACAGATAAAAGGGAGAGCTTGACTCGCGGCTGGGGGACCGCATTTCTGATTTTCTCATTCGCACACACACTCACTTTGGCCTTGCGACGCACGCAAGGACGAACTCCACGAACACTTAGAGACTTGGGAGCTTCTCCCTCTCTCGAAGAGTTTGTAACCCCTACTACGAGCAACACAAACCGAACCAACTCACTGGACGTAGGGCTTCGATAGCCCGAACCAGTATAATCCCTTGTGTCTTCCTCATTCTCTCCAACCAACCGCAGCGCGTAGTCTAAATTCACTCGTCGGCTAAATTTCTCAACGCCGACAGGTTACCTCTTCGGTGTGGTGCGGTGGGCTCCTCTTCTGACTTCTGCCAACGAAAGGCCATGGTTGGGAGACCGACGATCGTGTGTGCACGACCTGAAGACGTTTGCGGCATGGTGGAGGAGTCGTCATAGCTACCTGGCTTGCAGCGGACTGCGGCGGTCAGTCCTGCATGGCAGCGGCTGGTTGGCGGAGGACATCGTCAGTGACGACGGCGCTTGTGATGAGGCTACTTGTCGGCTTTCTCCTGGGTTTTGTGATGGTGGGGTGTTGGGCTTTGAGCGTTGCGTTGAGATGTGCAGCTGTGTTGATGTCTCAATCCAACTAGCCCGTGTTGGTTTTCTCTTTTCCTGTATGTAGTCTGCTAAGGCTACTTACTTGTATTTATTACTCCTTTAATTAATTAAATTGGCACTGTGTTGTGCCGGTTTGTTTCAAAAAAAAAAAATCATTTCTTCACCTGGAACAATCTGTTCTTCGTCTGGAACAAATTGCTCCTCATCTAGAACATTTTAATTTCCTCTTTCCTCCAATTTCCTAGCTGCTTCTCCCACGCGTCAGCGCGCTCCAGTCCTATTAGGAGAAACACTCGAGATGGCGATGTCTCTGCGCCGTCTCGCGGGCGCGCCCGGGTCTCCTTCGCTGGCCTTTGCCCCGGCGGTCGCGGCTCTGCTCCTCCGTCTCCGTCGAAAGGAAGAAGACGTGCCTGAATTGGGCTGTATTTGCTTGTTGGGCCGCTGCATTTTACTGTGCGCGGTAATTAACTAGGACCGCACGAGCGGTATGGAAAGGCGCCGGCATTCACCCGGATCCGTTTTCTGGATCTACTACTTTCTTTGGCCTTGAGACTCGCCCCTTTCTCATCAACATCTCTACTTTGCTAGGCCTTTGCTTCTGAACGACCTTACAAAATTGATCAACTAGAAATGAATCGGTGTCATAAACGAATTTAGCTAGCCTTTCAAAGCTATTGTTTGATTTGATTCTAGAAGGAGATTGGATCTCGTATCTATAAGCAGGGGGGCATGGCCAAGAAGCAGTCAACTGATTGCCCCCTTCAACCCGACCTTTATTTGTTGTGCGAACAAGCTCTTGGAACCGAAGGTATGTATGAGCATTCTGGGCAAGTCACACCCGATTCGTAACTTCAAGAACAACCATCCATCTCAATCCAACCAAGAGAAGGAGGGTTCTGAATTATGTTCTCAGTGCAAAAGGAGTCTTTGAGAAGGTTCAGTGAGTCTGAAGAGAGAGAAGATCGGTAGAGCAGTCCGACAGCAGTTCGGGGGTCAGCTTTGGGATTTGCGTGTTACACTCGCTTCGCTACACTCTTTTCTTATGCTTCGTGCTTTGCATAGGCTAAATAAGCCCCTCATCCCTGGCGAATCCTACCCACACTGGAATGCGGAACCATCGGGGAAAGGCAAAACATATTCAATCCCAGGAGAGAAGTCACTGGTTCGATTGGCACATGCACCGGGTTACTTACGGAATCGAAAAGAAAGAAGAGAAAGAACTGGGAGTTGGCGACCCGAACAATTTCAGTACATATGGCGCAAGACGATTCCATGAACAATTTCAGTACATATGGCGCAAGACGATTCCACATATATATCGAGGTCGGAATGAGATCGGGTGTTTTCACGTCTCACCGTAGTGCCCGGGCTCGGATTTGTGGGGAAAACCAGTGGGTGCGATGCAGAAAGAACGAAATGCAATCGGCAGAAGGCCGGGGAGCAGCCCACGACGCGCGTGCTAGGTGCGGGCCGCGTTTCGGATCCACGTACGCTCAATGCAGGCCGAGCCGCCGCGCTGTCGAGGCGCTGGAGCTGGAAAAGCACAGCGGCCCGTCGTCCCGTTTGCGTTCGTTCCCTGCATGCTTCTGCACGCAACGAGCTGTGAGCTGTGAGCTGTGACCACGGCGACGAGCTGCACCCCAGGCGAGGTATTCCTGATCCACTATTCGCTCTGGTGCATGGAATCAATCGACCAGGAGCCCGACTAGTTCGATCGGCCAGCAGGATGCCATGCCGAAGTAAGTAGGCTGCTCTCAGCTGCCGTAGAATAGCATCGACAGGTTGTAATAGCCAGTGCACACATCCAGCCGCGTCAACGGAGTGGTTAACTTTCCATTGCTTTTCGCGGCCGAAGAAGGGCATGCATGATGACCTAATCCCCGATTGGTGACTCATGGTAGTGATCCATTCTTCGTTCCACGCACACATTACAGCAGAAAGGAAACGGCGGGTTTCAGAGCTGAAGTTGATGTCCAGGAGTAGTCGACGTCTAGAGAACTTGAGTCGCCGTGTGAGGCATGCATGGCGACATTTACAGGCAATCTTGACGAAGTCGATCACCCAAAGCCCGCCAAAAGGTCAACATATGGAAGCCGATTCTAATCTACGCGAGTTAACAGTCAAAAAAAAAAGAAGAAGTCAACCACTCAACCCGCGTGACTCGCGGCCTTGCAGCGCGGGTTTAAGGGTAAACGAGCGTACGCCACCTGCCGTTGAATTGTCTTCGGAAGTGCTAACCCAATCAATCGAGGGACCGGCAGCCTCAAAGAAAACCAGCAGTCCAGCACTCACCTTTGACACAAAGTTGGGGGCCTACCAGCTTTGGGATCTTCTTTGCGTCCCCATTTCGCTTTTCCTTACGATTTGACTCGCTCACTGTCCCTCATAAAACTGCGTGGTGGACGCACGGCGCGTCAGCTTTTGATAAAGTACAATCCAGTCGTGTTCCTCATCCTTTGGTTCGGGTTGGCCGGGTGGTCGCCCCCGCCAAGAAGAAAAGCTTTGACGAGTGGCAAACGCCGTGGCGCGCGCGGTCCAGGAATTGACGGCAGGAGAGGCGGACCAGCGGCCAGCTCGAGCGCGTGCGATCGAACTTTTACCGGAGCTAGCCTGCGGCCAGAGTGTCCTTCCTCGGCGCCGCTCAACTCGGCCCTGCGTGCAATCGTCTCGTGAAAACGAGGGGGTACGGGACAAATGTTTTGGTGGGTGACAGTATGATCATCCGTGGGGGTGGCGCATGGGCATGGCGCCAAGCCAACCGGGGACAGGTGATTGCTCCGGGACCGAAGCTTGTTTGCCGGTCCCTGCACTCCAAAGTTGGAGTAGTACTACTGTACTGTAACCCGGGTCTTCTACACTCTGGCGTACGTACATTATTACTGTATTAGTATGGTATTAAAATTAATTAATCTGCGGCACTGTCACGCTCATCACTCGTCAGTCACCCTACCGTGAACGGCCAGCTTTGACCGACTCGCTCACAGGTCAGCCTCACAGTCTCGCATGCCACTCGTCGTCCTCGATCGGGTCAGCAATTAGGACCCAAAACAGAGTAGTAGAGTAGAAGTACTCCTACTGACATGGAAACAGAGAGAAGGGAGATTATGGAACGGACATGCATCAAAGTCAAGAGCATGAAAACGATAAGAAAAGATCCATCCGTCCGGCTCCCGAAAGATTCCGAGCGCGGGGTGACGAGTCTCCACATGGATTTCCCCGCCAGCCGTGCGCCTGTTCCGCCGCACAGCACAGCTCTCGCACTCGCAGCTGCAGTCGCCACGGACCCCAGCCCCCGTGGGCGCTCCGCGGATCCATTGACAGGACATAGCCAGCGGGGCCACCGGACAGGGAGAATCGCGGATTAAATGCGTTTCTGTAGCGGCTGCTAATCATTCGGCACCGATGAAATTTGGCAATGACCGTCACAAATAGCGAGGTTTATGTTGAAACTTGCGGAGGAGTTTCTCTATAAAGCAATCACGAAGGAGTTTCTGTATGCTGAACGAAAGCTGATTGGCTAATGGCCACAGGGCTCCATTCCGTTTCACGTGATACACCTACTACTACCCCGTAGTGATCACGAGTAGGAGGAACCGTGCCGAAAGCGTGGCCGGTCCTCAGCGCCTTTTGTCTCGACGTGCGTGCCATCAATCGCGCCGGGGGCCCGTCCCCGGTCAGGTCCGTCGAATGCTTCGTGATTAAGGGAAAGCCGGTCGCGCTCCGCTCAGCTAACCGCAAAGATTAGCGAGTGTCAGAGCTTGGCGCCACAAAGATTCCGCGCCCAGGCCAGCCACCACGGATCATCAGTTGTTAATGACCCTGCCTGACACGGCTGCCCGACAATGCGAGACCAACCTGTTCCGCGCAGGCATTCCTCTTCCCCTGCCAATGCCGCGCTTGCTTGCGCCGATCCGGGGCAGACAGCTGTGCGCAACCCTCACGAGCGCTGTGCGCTGCTCTGGCCTTGACTGGCCGCCGAATGATTGCGCGGTGGCCGGGGGCGGAGAGGCAGAGGCAGAGCAGAGCCACTCACTCCGCTGATCTCGGGCCCCCGATCCGACGAGCTCGATTGGTGGAGAAGAATGATGGCCAGCGGAAGTGCCATACTTTAATCGAGCAGAGATGCTGCTCTTCAGAACAGCATAATTCTTTCCAAGAATTTTTTTAGCCACTTTTGAACTGGAAAGGGAGCGTGAGTTGTTCCCGTGGATACCTGCCGCTTATTGTTTTCACCAATACTACTGCTGCATATTCCGTGGCAGGTAAGCGGGAGATGGCAGTTGTGTTAGTTGGATGATGCTGTATTAACAGTTACCTATTGATGATACTAGTAGTATAGGAGTACGTGACAATGGCTGGCCACCTGCAGAGAATAAAATTTGGAAGAGTAGTAGGCCCTGTTCGTTTCTTTTAACGCTAAATTTTAGAAGCTTTTAAATAAAGAGAATCTAGTACTAAATAAAGTCTAATGACAAAACTTTTTTACAGATAGGTATATCTTTACGAGACGAATCTAACGAGCCTAAGTAAGCTATGTTTTGCTACAGTCATGCTACAGTAATGCTACAGTAACCATCGTCTAACCACGGATTGCTTACCCTCATTAGATTCGTCTCGCGAATTAGACCAGGGATTCTGCAGTTAGTTTTGTAATTAAACTTTATTTAATACTCTTAAATGATAAGATTCTTTTTTTAGACCCTTCTAAATTTTAGACCCCCATGAAACGAACACCTCCGTAGTATTGGTTCAATCAACTTCAAAAGGTTTTCTTTCGATTCGACCAGACAGCTGCGATCGGTCCGGCGACGTCAGGGGACAGCGAGAGCGATGCAACGCTAGTTCGCAACTGTCATCCGCGAGATCTCTCAGGGACCCGTTACGTCGTACCACATTGGTAGGGCTCCTTCCTGCTCCATTTTCTGAAAACGATTTGTGGTATCGTGTCGAGTGGGGGCACGCTAACGACGTAAAGCAGGTCCAGCTGAAAGCCACACAGGCGACTCGCTGAGATGTGTTACTTGCGAACTGGCACTGTTTTGGTTTAAGCAATATATAAAGGCAAATTGTCTTGTTCTTTCATGTGTCTATCTTGCAGTAGATATCCTCTTCACTTTCGTTTCAAGCAACGCGGATTTCGCGACCAGGATCTCTTTTCGGATTGAGAAAGCAAGATTTCAAAAGAAATGGACGTTGATTGTTGACACAAATTTTGACTGGGTGTGCTTCATTTTTCACAGCAAACACTGCTAGTAGAGGCTTGTACGAATTGACTGGGTTCGTACAGAAAAACAAATAAAGAGATTTGGAAGGCATTAAACAAAGTCCAAATGATTGACTCATAAGAGCTCAATTAAGCACCCAAATCTCAGCATTTTACTACCTCGTCCCGTACTCCCTGTCACTACTTTTGTGCTTTACTTATCTCTTCCTCTCTTTCCGGGCGAACACGTCCGTTTTATTTCTCTTTCTCTCTCCTCTCTAGCACACCACCACCACCTTCGTCTTCCCATTCCAACAAATCGGCCAAATCGAAAGGGGAAAACAAATTTATAGCTCGTGCCCGCTCGCCACCTCGTCGCCGGCGATGGCCGACGGCGAGGCCTCCGGCGCGTACAGGGAGTTCAAGGCGCTGGTGGAGGCGGCGGACCGCAAGTTCGCGCGCGCGCGGGACCTGCCGCTCTACGGCGGCGGCGACCACCACAGCCGGAAGGCCTTCAAGGCGTACACGCGCCTGTGGCGGCTGCAGCAGGAGCGGCGCCGGGAGCTCGTCGCCGGGGGCCTCCGCCGCTGGGAGATCGGCGAGTTGGCCTCCCGGATCGGCCAGCTCTACTACGCGCGCTACCTCCGCACGGCCGAACCGCGGTCGCTCGTCGGCGCCTACGTCTTCTACGAGGCCATCTACAGCCGAGGGTATTTTGCCGCTGCGGCGAGTGGCGGAGCCGGTGCCGGCGCCGGGGACGGCAGGCACCAGGGCCTCCTGATCCGGTACAAGGAGCTGCGGTTCATCGCCCGGTTCCTCGTCGTGGCCATGCTGATGCGGCGGGCCCAGGCAGTGGAACACCTTTCCACCCGCCTCCGGGCGCTCGTAGAGGAGACGAAGTCGGCATACCCCGTAAGATGTTTGCTTCTCTCACTTCGAATTGAGAAACCAGAGCGAAATCTATGGGTATTTTTGGTCCTTCATTTGTGGAAACTAGGAGATTACTAGTATCTACTTCCAAGTTAGCAGTGAATAGTTTGGATTTTTTGGTTAGTTATTTCAAATTAGTGTTCGTCAGTCGTCACTGGTGATACCCGCAGTGCTCTTTGTTCTAGAAGAATCTCCATAACGGGGTTTGGATTGCTGTTAAATAATGTGCGTAATTGACTTATTCAATGTTGGTGTGCAGAGTTTTTTAATTCTGTTGGGCACTTAACATCTTGTTTTGCTTCCTGATTGCGCAACCGTAGTTTTTATTTCCTTGTTTTTTGTCCACTCCATTGTGCAAACCTAGTTATAGTAGAGGAGGAAAGTACCCCTGTTTGTTGTTTTATTTGATATTTGTGCCTAGTGCCTGATCTCGTGCAACAGATGAGTCAATGTTACTTCTTATGAAGTTTGGATGCTGGTTGTGGGTTGCATCTGCCTGCTTAATTAAAAAAAATGATTGGTCCTTTTCAGTTGGTCAGATAATGTTTTGATTAATACAAAAAAAAGTACAAACGAGTACAATTTTACAAGGGCCGTTTGCTTGTCAGGAACAGAACAACACACAATCATGTTACTCCTTAATTGAGAAGTAAGGCATATGCATGATGATTGTTTAGTTATTTTCTATTCCAAAGAAAAGCTTGGTGTTTTGGAATTTAGTTATGTTTTGTACTCCGTCTGTATTTCTGTATTGGTATTCTTACCACTCTGTTTTCCTGGTACCAACAGTTTGTGTTTGTACTTTGCAGAAAACTAACTTCAAGGAATGGAAGCAAGTGCTTCAAGAGCTTGGGAGATTTTTGAAAGCTGATGGAGCATACAAAGCATCTAGATCACTAAGATATGACAATTTGTTTGATTCTTATCCGTCGAACCTTGCGTCTATTGCACGATTCCATTCAAAAAGGGTCCTGAAATTGAAGGAAGCTGTGCTAACAAGCTATCGTCGAAATGAGGTTCAATATTCGATTATCCCACTTTCACTATTTGTTAGGGCTCATATGGTTTTCACTTGTCTTTGACGATACTACGCTGAATCGTTAAAATTATCACTCACAAGCTCTTTTTTTTTTGGGGGTACAATTCAGGTCAAGTTCACAGAGCTAACTTTGGACGCATTCAGAATGCTACAGTGTTTAGAATGGGAACCCACTGGGTCTTATCAGATTGCTGCTAGAGAACTTACAGAAAATGGCACTATAAGTGATCAGAGTGGGCCCTCTGGTCTGATTGATATCCACCTGTCTTCAGAAATTTCTGATGGAAGCCTTCCTTCGAATCCTCAGAAGGCAATCATATATCGTCCTACAGTCTCCCATCTTTTAGCGGTATGTGTCTTACCCAGACAAGTTTATCTTTTGCATGACATTGGGAGGCTCGTAAAATTCTGGTAGAATTACATATCGTATTGTAGTACTACATGCTTTCCTCAAGTTAGGAACACGGATCAACGGATGATGATATGTAAAAGCTATTTTTAATTAGTGTTCTAATCTAATGATGTGGTTGGTGTTTCCTTGTTCCTTGTTACGAAGACAATGCCGTATGCATCCTGTGGAATGCATCAGTTAGTAGGTCAAAATGTTGAAACAGTACTAATAGCACCTTGAAGTACAAGATTGTAACAAAAAGATGGCAACTTTATAATATACTAAACATATTTTAATCAGAAAGAGGTGGTTTCTTGCATTCCTGCTGCAACGTGGTAGTCAGGCCGTCCGAATTCCCTCTGCAATCACATGATGTCGTCATACTTAGGCCTTTACTGTGTCCATCGTTGCAACTGATGATACTGCCATTGAAGATCGTCTCATTGTAGATAATTTATCTACGATATTATTTTATTATGCCTGTTGAGAAAAACATAGTTTCCTTTTTGTCCTCTAGAACCTTGTTTTCATAGTGCTTAATCATTATTTATGATAACAGGTACTTGCAACAATCTGCGAGGAGCTTTCTCAAGATAGCATTTTACTCGTCTATATATCTGCATCAGGTTTGCTCTTGCCTGGAACTATAGTTTGTATCGCAATGTCGCTTTGATCACTTCTTACTCTTCTAACTTTTTCACCTTGCAGGTTTGGCTGAACCGAATATTGCTTCTCAAAAGTATGCCTCTAGCTCCTCATCACATTCAAAGGCAGTTTCTTCAGATAATCATCTGTGGCTTGGTCCTCGTGGAAGTGGAGGTAAAGCTCCTATATTAGGATAATGTTCTTATGATTCAAATTGCCTTTGTTATTTTAGGACAGCATCGACTATTTTCTTATGCTGACGTTATCATGGTCTTGCAGGTCCAAACAATCTTTATCCAGAAGATCTGATTCCATTTACAAGATATCCCCTGTTCCTTGTAATCGATAGTGAAAATAGCCATGCATTCAAGGCAGGTTTGTCAGAACTTAATCTTGGCGTGTTAGAAGAAAACCATTACCATGGTCCTTTGGCATTTTATTGCTTTTTTTTTAAGTCAACGCTTCACCAAATTCTCCATGTCTTCCGTTATCCCTTACAATCTATATTTTCTGATTTTATTTTTGCACATTTTGAATGGCTGAACAGTCTTATTTTCCAAATGATCTTACTTCTATCCTAGTAAAACAAAATGTGAGCATGTGCAGTAACAGAGTCAGCGTTACTGTTATGTGGTTGTGGTTTGATAAGTGCTTGATTTTTTTTCCCTTTTATATAATGAGAAAGCATCCCGGAACTGCTTGATGTTTAGACCACTAAAATACTTGTAGGTGCTTGCAAGTCTTTTAGTTGCTGATGGCAGAGGATAGCTAAGGACTGATGTCTAGTAATGTATGAATAGGCTGGATTTCTGACTGGAGCATGGATAGTGAATCATGGCTAAGGAACTATCTGTTTCTTCGGTCATAGAAAAAGGGGAACTATCTGTTTAGAATTCTAGATAAAATCTATGCATATCTGCTTTTGTATGAGAGGAACCTTATTTTTTCATAAAGTCTATTGTAATTTGATGTGTTCTAGACTTCTATTAATGATTATTTGAGTGGTTCTCTCCCCAGTCTGTTTGTGATAACACAGCATAACAGGCTTCTTTAATCTAATGAATGTTTTCTAAATTTCCAGACAATACATAATGCAGAGAAGGGAGAGCCAGCTGCTATATTGCTTTCTCCTAGGATATCTTCAGCCATGCCCGGTGCAGAATCCACGGCTCATGGAAGTCAATTTACATACTTCCTCACTGCTCCAATGCAAGCTTTCTGCCAACTAGCTGGAATAACATCTGACATAGACACAGTATGTTCTCTGTTTCAGGACTTGACTATTCTTCATTGCCCCAAAAGAGTTCATTTCTAAAGCCTGATTTGTTCTGCTTGGTTTTCAGGATACATATGCTAATGCAGAGAACATACTTGTCTCCGCTTTGGAAGAATATGAAGGAATACTTTGCACTTCTGTTGGATTAAATAATGTCTGGGGACAAATTTTACCAGATCCTTTTCTCAGAAGGCTGATACTCAGGTGTGTGGATGAAATTTACATTCTAATCCAATTCGGTTTTACCGTTTATATAAGTTTCAAAAGAGTTAGTTATGAAACTCCTCCTAAGGCATGCGCAATTTGAGAGCATGAACTGGCAGAAAATGCAGTATTTCCTACAAATTGCACCTGTTGGTGCTGTGCCATTTCTTTTACCTACTTGGCTCTGAATGGCTAGGAATAGAGAATGGCTACTTACCAAGTATAGGCACTAGAAAGATTCATTAAATGCTTGGCGCTGACATATCCAGGGTTGTTTGGGAATTTACATATATGTTGTTTGCTAGACATATCCAAGAAAACGTACATATATTGTTGTTTGCTAGATAAACTTGCGTTGCCTATTCTATGAGTCATTCTTCATATTTTATAGTTCATCGCCGTCCTAAAATGAAATATACTTTATGTTTCCTAACAAAAGTTTATGGTGATAGCAGACGTTTATGATCTGGGACGGTATGAAGCAGAAAAAGTTGTACAAACATTCTTTGATTTGAACTTGACTGTTTCTTTCTATTGCACTTTTCCTTTCCTAATCTTGGATAGGGTGTTTGTGTGTTTGTGTAATACATGATTGAGTAGACAACCTTTGCCATGCGCATCTAGACTCTCAGCTTTACGTTTCTTGAAAATTTTGGATTCAGTTGTTTGCATACTGCATTTTTTATTCCAGCAGTTAACCATGTTGGATTTGCTCTGATCATTCTCTGCATCCACAAATTTCTTCATTCATTGCAGGTTTATTTTCTGCCGGGCAGTGCTCTTCTATTTTCACCAGGAAGAGCAAGAACAGCATCTACCAACCTGCTTACCTAGTCTCCCAGAGTCGGTCTCTCCAAATGCGGAAGCTATCAAAACTCCTATCCTTCTACTTGCTGAAAACTTTGTCGTCAGCAATCGGTTTCACTTTCGAAATTCCATCCGCAATAAGAAATGATCAAGACCAATAACTTAAGCCGTCTGTAGATACCTCATGGTAAATATAGTCCAGCAATTTGTTGATTGTTTCACATTTATACAGCCAATGGAGAATGATTCAGTATCAACAAGCTGCAGTAGCAGCCTGGATGGGGCTGAAATGTGATGTGAGGAATTTTGTCAGCTGCTTCATATCCGTTGGACATCTGTACAAGTTTGCTTAGGTGTTCTTTGCTTTGCTCTAGGCGTTTTAGGCATGTAGGGCTTGTCTTCAGTTTCCTTTTGGGTTGTGGGCAGTTTGTAAGCTGGAAGAGGCGTTTTTTTAAGTACTCTGGAAGGCAGATTATTTTGTAGGGTTCAGGGTTCGTTAGCTCAGCATATTGAAAGTATTTTGCATTTCCATCTCATCCTTTGCGTTTCTTTTGCCTCATTGTTGCAACGTTTGTAATTAAACATTGTTTCATCTTCTTCAGAACTGCTGCGACTAAATTTTTTCTGCAGTGGTTTACTCATTGGATTGCTAACCAAGTTTGATAATTGTGCAATCTTAGTCTAAAACCTTGTGATAATACTATATCTCAGATCCTGAACGAAAGACAAACTCGAGTCATGCCAAATACAAGTTGGTTGGTAAACATTATACATTGACTTGTTGGCAAAGCATGGACTAAGGTGCTTCTTCGTCTACAATGTTGCACCCTTACGTCTGGCAGATCTGGCCCTACGAATCTCTCCTTTTATCAGGGTCATTCTGAACCTTGGGAGTAAGAGCAAGGCCAAGCAACCATGCAGTAGATAAGTGGTGGAGACTCGAGACAAGCACTTTGTCTCCACATAACAGTATTTCATTTTTCTTGATTCATAATGCACTTACATCATTCACCTAATCACCTTGTCACAGTCTTACACTCATTTCTCCACCAATGAGGCATGCAGCAGCCCCGCAGCCCAACGCGGCGGCTATATACAGGACCGAGAAGCTCACAGGCTCACAGCCGGTTGCATTCCTCTCTCCTTCCCTCGACTCATTTGGCTAATTGGCTTTTGGTAACTTGGCATAAAGAAGCTACTGGATGCATGTGTGCATCAATTATTTGCACCCGGACTGGGCCTGCTCCTATCTGATATAGATGCAAACTTCGGCTAGCTATACCCTGATCATAGGGTTAATCACTCAATTATTTTGCACTAATTAATCAGCAGGCAATGAGCACACCAGCTCTGAGTCTGACAGCACTGTTTATCGGTGCAAAACACACGCTACCAAAACCCTATCAACACTCGTATCAGTAGTACCATACTATCATGGCAAGCTCTTCTGAAACAGCCTCCGGAGCTCAGAAGTCCAGGACGCGGTACGGCGCCACCTCCTTGGGTGCCGTCGGCGAGGCATTGGCGACGCGGCAGTCGCGCCGTATCTCTCCCTTCCTGGGGTTCTGCAGCTCACCCATCTTGACCATCCCCTCCACGAATGCCCTGAAGAAGGCGTCCTGGTTCCGGCTGAAGTGCTTCACGATCCTCCGGGTCCTGGCGTTGTCGGAGAATAGCGTCTGGTCGGAGTTGAGGAAGCCGCGGAGGTGGACGAGGTCCTTGAAGTACTGGTTGTCGAAGACGACGGGGGTGGCGTCCATGCCGCCGGTGACCTCCTGGTCGCCGTCCGGCGGGCAGAGCGAGTCGAGCACGACGCGGTACGCCGCGTCCATGTTGGGGTCGGGCTGGCCGGAGTCCGACTGGTTGTAGAGGCGGTGGACGATGGAGAAGCAGCGGGCCTTGCCGATGGAGTGCGAGCCGGAGAGCGCCACGAGGTCGGTGACGGAGAGGTTGAGGCCCGCGAAGAGGCGGATCAGCGCGCTCGCGTTGGCGCGCGGGCTCGGCATGATGTCGTCCGCGTCCTCGTGGCTCGCACTCAGGCTGTCCTCCCGCCCCAGCCTCACCTCCCAGCTGGGCCCGCCGGTCTGCGAAAGGAAAACAAAAGAAGTACAAAGTCAAAACAATTAGCCGACGAGTTATTGACTCATCTTTCAAACTTGAAAGTTGAAACATGCGCGCAGAACTTGTATTCCTCGAATCCAATTTCGCTTTGGGATAGTGATGGATAGCGCTTCCTTCATGTGATGTCATGCTTTTTCTTTATTTTGTTAAATGGCAAAAGTCCTCAAATCGACGAGTGGAGCTTTAGCATGGCTCATCCACAGGTAGTGCTGGGACTCGGGCCGTGCCCGGGCCGGCACGGCACGGGCCCGTCGTGCTTCGGGCCGTTTCGTGCCGTGCCGTGTTGGCCCGTCGGGCCGCATCGGGCCGTGCCGGTCGGCCCAACATTGTAAAAATGCGGCCCGGGCACGGCACGCGGCACGGCGGGCCGTCATCGGGCCGTGCCAAGCCCGGGCACGGCCCGGTTTCAGTGAAAGCTTCCAAGAATACGTTTTCAGCAAGAGAAGGCGCATTTTTATTGTTTAAATCGATTCTTTTTATAGTGTTACATGGATAAAAAAATTTCAAAACTTCCACCAAAATTATACTAGATTAGGACAGCCCTATTACAAGTGTATATCAAATTTGAGTTCTAAAATCAACATAGTTTGTGTGTATATAAAAAAAACAAAGGAAATGTGAGTTTTTGCATTTTTAATCTCCAAAAATATACTGAATTTTGAACTCAAATTTGGTGTGGAGTCGTTACAAGTCAACACCAACCTCTACAATTTTTGGGGAATTTTTTTAACAATATTTGTATGAATGTGTGTTCAAAATTTACTAAACGATATAGAAGTTCTAAGCTTTTGAGACAAACGAGAAGCAATTCGAACTTACATCAGTGTAAGTGCTTCAAAAAAATTTATACAAAATTCCTATGTGTAAAGATGTATAAGTTGTACATCCACAAAAAAATGACTTAAAACTTCATATTTTTTTAAGATCTACAAAATGATGAAGAAAATGTTGAATAGTGACCATTAATGACTTGACTGATTAGTAGAAAATTGAACTATAAAAGTTTGTATACAAACATTCCACATGATAGAGATGATTTTTTAAAGATTATAGAAAAAAGAATCATCAAATTTGGACCACATATGCAAAATCTAAACAAGTTTGTATTTTGAAATATGAATCAAAATAACAAAAAGAGCGTTGGCTAAAGAACTTGACAAGAACACATTATCGGGCTAAATTCGGGCTGCCGGGCCACAACCGGGCCGTGCCGGCCCGAGCACGGCCCATTGAGCAGTGTCGTGCCGTGCCGCCCGATGTACCAAAAACCCGGCACGGCACGGCCCGTCACCTCGGGCCGGGCCGGCACGGCACGAAAACTCTTCGGGCCGGGCCGTGCCACGTGCCGTGCCAAACGTTCGGGCCGCGGCCCACCCGCATTTGGCCCGGCCCAAGTCCCAGGACTATCCACAGGCCACACTAGCAGCTACAGCTAGAACGGCGGCCGTTTGATGACCCGAGGGATCATTCTGTCGCAAGAGTGACTCGTTTTTCAATTGAAAAGTCTGAAAACGTTGACAAATTTACTACCACGAGTACGGTACAAGCAACTATTACACGTCATTAGCTGAACAGCAGTGTACTAAAGTAACAGGAAAGTACCATGAGTAGTAACGTCCTAATATGAGACTGATACCTTCTGCATCATCAACCAACCCCACGGCAGCAACCTATAGCAAGAGTAACAACAATCGCCAAGGGAAAAAGAACAAAGTCTCTTGCTGGCATAGCGACAATGTTGCATAGTACTCCCATGTACCGTCCGCTTGTCTCGATCCTTCAGACCGAGCTCAGAATTTATCGGAGAAGCTTCGGGGAGGACAAGGGGAGCAGGCAAAGTACTACTCCTACGTACGTGCTCCTCCACCGAAATCGTTACCCGGATCGGCAACGCCAGAGAATCTCACGCCAGCGACGGAGCGTCCGGCTGCCGGCACATTCTCGGCCATCCCGGGGCGGCAGTTCGAGCCGTGACGGCACCCGACGCGATACGTGCTGTCTGCGCTACGCGCCGGATCTGCAGTCATGGCGTGGGGCTCGCTTGGCTTTGGTGGGCGCGGACGTGTGGCCTGGCCTTTCCCGGCAGGACGCGCGTTCACATGCTCCTGCCAGAGCCTAGCTGTCGGCCTCCGGGGAGGTGGTGGCCATGAGAGAGAGAGAGGTTGCCGCCGTGCGGGCGCAAGGGGTGCGTGACGCCATCCGGCCTGCGCACCTCACGGGGAGCAGATCGAGCTGGGGGGTGGGGTGGATGCCAATTGATTGAGGCACAAGGCAGGATGGAGCAAAATGGGCAAATTATTAGGCAGCGTGTGGTTTCGAATCAGTTGCCTATCTGCGTTCTAAACGTTTTCCGCTAAGTTTGAGAGACATCAGACAAATACCTAAGTGTTCCCGATGAGGTGCTAAACGTTGCAAGTGACGGCGAGGCAGGGCCAAACATCACTTTTGGACGACTCTCCATCGCCCATTTTTTCCTCCGCGAGCGGTGAACCGTATCGGAACGTCCAAGCGTGTCGAATGCGAAGCTAGTGGCGGAAAGGCAGTTGCGCCCGCCCGAGTGACCATGACGTACACGAGCCGACGGTGAGCGTTGGTGGTCGCGCGGACACGGGCAGAGTGCACGCGTGATGCTAAAAAGTTAATTTGTGAAAGAAAATTATTATTTTTCGTTTCCGTTCTTTACCGCGGATCCTGAAACTGAAGCCGAATGAATGTTGGCTTGGCTGGGAGTGGGGAGGAGAGGAGAAACGCTGATTTTTTTTTTCGAGCAATAGAAACGCTGAATTTTGCACTGGAAACGGCAGGCAGCAGATTTTGCACTGGAAACGGCAGGCAGCGGAAGAAGAGAAACGGCATGCGCGTCGCATCTCGCACACCTATACGGCCAGTATATTGAACTGAACAAAATTAAAAGAAGGACGCGTACGGATCCGCTGGGAATGTCGAACGTACCAGTTCGACGGCGTCGCGCGCGGCCATGACGATGATGTCGGCACAGGAGACGACGCCTGGGCAGTGGTCCTCCAGCGCCTCCTTGATCTCGTCGACGACGTCGAAGGAGCGCAGGGAGTTGATGTTGGAGAGCGAGTCCTTCTCGCCGCGCATCGTCGGCGTGGCGTCCATCAGCACCGACCCGTCGCAGCCCTGCACACCCACGGATCGCACGCGAGGCAGCGGCCAGAACAGAGAGAATCGAGTCATCATCAGATCGAACACGAAGCCGCCACCACGTATGCATACACACGCACTTGAAGAGGCGAGACGAGACTTACGTTGACGAAGCAGTCGTGGAACTGGAGGCGCATGACGGAGGCGACGCTGCGCGCCTCGCGGGCTTGCGCGCGGGCCATGGTGGCGCGGACGATGTCCTCGGCGTGGGGGCACGTCTCCGCGTAGTACCCGACCTTGAGCTCCCTGACGGCCGCCTCGGCGGCGCAGAGGAGCGCGAGGAGCACGGCGGCGACGGGGAGGCATCCGCGGGTCAGCGCCATGGTGACAGGCAGGGGACGAGATAGGGAGAGAGAAGAGGGTGAGGTAACAGGCAAGGACGCCCGCACAGGCAGGGGACAGGGATGGATCGCTCTGCTCCGCGCTGTTCCGAGAGAAGAGGAGGCACTGCTGCGCTGCTCGTGCTAGTAGTAGTAGTAGCAGTAGTGTGCGTGTCCAAGCCGCGCGGCCACGACGGGTAGTTATGCGCAGCGTCGAGGCTGATGCGTTGTCACATGTCGGCACGGGATTGGGAGCGGTGGTCAGTCAGTCAGTGCCGGCGGGCGAATTACGTGCGCGCGCAGCCGGCTTGGCCGGAGACGCGTAGCCGCGACACGCGCGGCCTGGTTGGCTGGTTTCTCTGCCGCTGCGTGAAAAATATCCGGTTGGATCGGATGGATCGTGCTCCGGGTCGCGGTGCGCACGGCCGGCGATTGGTTGGTTGGTTGGTTGGCTGGGGGAAGAGGGAGCATTGCACTGGGCTCGTATCTTTGATTGGTTGTTTGATATGATGCAGCAACTTGCTTCCGTGACGTTTCTGTCGTTTCTTTTTCGCAGCCCCGCTGACGTTTCCGCGAGGTGGAAACCAGGATCGTCGGGTTTTCAGGCCTATACATGGAGCCTCACCAATCGGAGCTCGACAGTGTACCCTACTCCAATGCTACAGTAGCCAATTTGAAAGGGTGAACCGGGTGACTAGAAGGGACGTGAAAACGACGGCGCTCGTCTTTCCTTGCCGTCACTTTAGTAAACTCTAGCAGCCGTCTCAAATCGATGACTTCAGCTTGTAAAGCTTGCACAACAGCTTGCGGCACTGATGCCTTCAACTTGTAAAGCTGGGACATGGGACAACAACTCGTGTAAAAGACAGTACGGCACTATGGGCCAATTCATAAATTCATAGTTTTTTTTGGAGAGTAGTTTTTGTTGCTCGATCTAAGCTCTTACGATGGTCGCATGTCCTAACGTCAAGTGGGAGTAGCCCCCGTCCCCAAGCCGTAAAAGAATAAGACGGCACTTTCTTTATACGTCCGAGAATAAGACCGCGCTTACCTGGTCCCTCTATCGACAACCAGTTTACAAGGGAACCATGTACTTGTAGCATATATTCTATCCGCACCACCTTTTTGAAAATTCAGTATGTAGTCGCTTTCATTCTTCTATCTTATCCCGGTCTCGAAAGTTCACTACAAACTAGTCGATCGGATTCCTCATGATATGCAATAATATGGTGTCACTTGGAAAGCACACGAAATTCTGGCCCATACGTACATGCAACTTTATCATGTTCCCCGGGCATATCCTAGGCAATGGTCGGGATCATTTGCTTCATGAAATAGAATTTTCTTTTATCTAAAATGATAACGGCACAAAAAGTTCATGCTCACGTCTCACATCTTAAGTGAGGAAACACCCAGTAATAACTCACATATACTAACCAAGCTACCATTAGCCACACCGGTGAAAAAGCTTGAGCCTCAAGTTATTTTCAGCGTAGGCGACGCGGCTGTTGACAACGAGACACTAGTGGTGACTTCGTCAATTTCGATGATTTACCGGCTTAGTTTTCGAAGATGCTCATAGGGTAAGGTTTACATATGTGCGTTCATAGGAGTAGAGTGTGCGTGCATTGTGAGTGTCTGAGTTGTACTGTGTAATCGCAAAAAAGAAAGGATCAATCATGCAATAACCATTTGTTAGAGTTTTATTAATGTATAAGCAACTGTTTTGTTAATGTTTTATTACCATAAATACCGAATTTGTTGATGTGATGTGAAGTGTTTTGGTACAGACCTTTTTTCAATGGGGCAGTTACATTTGAACCTTGGCGTAGAATATGGAAAACCTGGGCACCGGCAAAGTGCAAGATTTTTCTGTGGCTGGCTGTGCGTAATAGGTGTTGGACTGCCGACTGTCTCGCTTAAAGGAACCTACTACATCCAGGCCAGTGTCCGTTATGTGACCAATAAGATGAGGACATTCAACATCTCCTCTCTACTTGTGTATTTGCTCGGGATTTTTGGTTCCAGATTCTTTCTCCACTCGGTTTACAGAGATGTGTACCATCGCAGCATGAGGTCTCCTTCGCGGAGTGATGGAGAAAGAGTGGGAAGAGGGTGCAGAAGGAAAAGCGTAAAGGTTTCAACACTACAATTGTCATGGGAGCTTGGCTACTTTGAAAGCATCGGAATGCGTGTGTTTTTGAGGGGGCTAGCCCATGTAAGAACGTGTTGCTCAGGTACTTCAGAGATGAGCATCATTTGTGGTGTTTAGTTGGTGCTCGGAGTTTAACCTCCTTGAGCATCGGTCAACTTGAGGGGCCAGGTTAGAGTTTTTGGTCTCGTTGGTCACGCTTTTGTATAGTTTCATAAAAGAGATACAAACATGTTGTAATGTCAGCCCCTCACAGCTCGGTTCGGAGTGAGGTGGTGCAGTCTGTAAGAGACCGGTTTTGTCTCTCTTAATACAAAGATAGGTAGCTCTCTTGCGTATTCAAAAAAAAAAAAAAAAATACTTAGCCAAGGCCTCTTTGGTCCAAAGCTTCGTCAGCAGGTCACACCATTTTTTTCCCAAGGAGAATCCACATGTCGAGTCCCAACTTGGATTAAGAAAATTGAGAAACCAAAGCAGTTCTCCTCTCAAAGCATCATCGTTAAAAGATATCAAAATAAATATCTTTCTTTGAATTTTAAGGCATCAGGGTGTAGGATATATAGACATGAAACCAGTATGTGTGTTACGATTTCTCCTCCGGATGGCCTAAATGTGGGAAAAAAATATCTGCTCGTGGAGTGGATGGCTCCTAACTTTACCTAAAGAATCTCCAACCTTACAAACTAAGCAGTAAATATCAGTAAATAATATCCAATTCATGTTTATTGGAATTAATCTCTTTGAAGAAGGAGTTTCTAGCTTGTGGCAAGTTCAGTCCCCCGTCACCATGCCGGCTGCACACTTCAATGCCTTCCTCCTTCTATGTTGTTGGCGGTTGTGGAACCACCGTCATGATGTTGTCTTCCGTTTCATGCCTCTGTGCTATGCTCGGCTCTTTGCTAAATGTCGTGAAGATGCGGAGCTCTGGTCTTGTAGGTTGCCGCGAGCTGATCGTCATGTTGCCCAAGGTTGGGCCTCGATGTTTCCTTCCCAACCCTCCTCTGTACCGAGCTCAAACGACATGTAACATCCTGCTCATGTATGGACCTTTGAAAATGAAATGAAAAGGTGGGGATGCTCTCTCGCCCCTGTAGCACCCCACCTCAAATTAATGAGAAGTTTGGCTAACCAGGATCATAATCGAGGGATACTTGACGAATCAAGCATGCATATGACCACACACATAAGCATAAGTAAAATAATTTAACAACAGGTTGAGTTATTACATTGGTTCAATGATTAACATAAGGTACAGAGTTCGAAATTCGGTTAATATTACATAAAAGACTTCGCAAATCGATTACATAAGCACTAGCGGAAGCGAAACACACGACGATACATATCTACAAGGAAATAATGTCCGGCCCGTAGACACAATTTCACTCACCTTGCTCCTGGTTGGGAGAGGAGGGAACCCACTCAATAGACCAGTCCTTGGGCGGCTCACCCTCCCACACCACTTTGCCACAACAATCACAGAAACTACAATTATTAATACCTGCAACAAAATTTAAACAACAAACCCTGAGCAACTAATACTCAGCAAGTCTTACCCGTCAAAATGGCCTTCTAAGACCAACTCCTAACATGCAGGGGGGCTGACCAAAGGTATAGGGTATTTGCACAAAATAGCACTAAGAGTTGGTCCTTCTTTCAAGTTTTAGCCAAATTAAAAGGGTTCATGCATAAATATAAATATTAGCAACCTACACTAAGCAATACATGGTTGCAATACAATTAATTGAAGTACAATAGCATATAAACATCATCATGTGCACTTCTTACTACGATGTGACGCAGTGAACAAGTGGTACTCAATAACCGCGAGGGACGGCGATTCGAATCGATTTACACCTGCAGGCGAAACCCGAATACACGACGTACGCACACTCAAAAGAGTCACGCACGGTAACTTTTCACAAGACATCGTAAGGTCGAGCCGATTTTACCTCTCCCGGACACACGTCCTCCACGCGATACCCGCGCCAGGCAATCCGTGGTTAGCCCGTATGCCCTCCCTTCCTACACAAACCCGCAACCACCATTCTATCTTCATCACCAAAAAAGAGGCGGAGCACCGTCCAACACATACAACATCGAGCTACTCAGTTTACTAGTTCCCATTCTACTAGCATGCATCCGGTACTGTTCAAACTTGCTCAGCGGGGCCACAACGAACGGTCCTCAACCGACACAAACGGGGCTATGGCGAACAAAGCGAGCCTTGTCACCTCAACCTACACATGAAACTTCCCCGTTCGGTCTCAAATTCATTATCATCATCATGTGAGAACATAAAGTAAATCCGACCCCACTTACACCGAGCGGTCTCCATACCACTCGATTTTCTATCGATGACTCGATATTAAGCATAGCAAAACTAACGAGCGGCTGTACCATCTGAACCAACCCATAGGAATAAGGATCTCTAGTGCATCTACGGTTTCATACAACTCCTAAAACTTAAATGCACAATAAATGACTCGAAGTACATGTGAGGAAATGTAAAACTTTGTAAACATAGGAGTGCACCGGGGCTTGCCTTGGAGCTGGTGGTTAGCACACTCAAGCACGTTCAAGTCAGCGCCGGTCTCCTCGGCCTCGATCTCCACGTCTTCGGTTCCGGCGTTGTTCCCTAAATGAATGCAATGCAAGTTCACATTAAGTGCAAGGAACATAATAAACTTGGCCAAATGAAAGAGTGCAGTGGCATGGTAGCGGTGCTGATGTGAGGTTCAGGAGGACCAAAAGATTTTTACGACACTTTTGTTTGAAGTGTTTCACCAATGAACTAAAGAATCCAATAGTTTTCAAAGATCGAGACAAAGATTTCACTTTGAAATTTCTTTAACATGGTTCTGGAAGATCTAAAATTAATTTTGTATTTTTATTTAGCAACCTAATTCTAGGTACAGTAACATACCCAAAATTTGGTGCCAAAATATGCAGGAATAAAATGATAACAATGATTTTGTTAGAAACTTGAAACTGAAATTACTCCTAAAATATAGCGAATTTAAAGAAACTGTTTTGTGAGCAGTTCAGTGAACTAACAAGGAGTATGTGTGCCAAAAATCAGAATTTTTGCATGTATAGATCGTTTTATAAAAATAATTTCCTGTTTCTCTTCTCTGAATTTTATAACATAAAATAAAATGGTTTCATATGTTTATGTTGTACCACTGGATAGGTCTGTTCACAAGGAATACAACAATTTTTTTTCACATTTTTCCGAGTTCTATTTTATTTTCTATCGATTTTACAAGAACAGCCGATTTTTGACATTTTCTGGAATTTTACGATGAACAGTAAAAACAACAGAGGCAAAAACGGCGGCCAGAACTTCTCCAAATCCGCCGATTTTAGTGGTGGAATCGCACGGAAGATGACCCAAATCGATTCTTAGGGATGTGAGGAAGCTATCATTGCAAGGAATCGAGACAAAGCTCACCGTGGACCGAGAATTTCACGGCGATGTCGACGGTGGTCACTCGGTAGGCATGTTTGAAATCCCAGGTCGATCTCTCTGCAGTGTTGGGGAGCTTGGAGTTCTTGCGGTGGCTAGGCTAGAGGGACTCCTTGTGCACCTTTTCTCAGTTGGGGCCGAGCTCGGAAAGGAATTGTGGTGGCGGCGAGTTTGAGTTCACGGGGAGGGGTTCATGGCGGTTAGTTGTGTATGGAAAAGAGAATGAGAGCGAAGACGACTTCTTGAGCGAAGGGTTGGGAGGAGATAAGGGGTGATGAATCGGTCGCCGGCTCTGTGCTAGAGTGACGCCGGCCACAGTCCGGCGGGATGGGCAGACAGAGAGGCGAGGAAGGAGAAGCTGACACCCGGTGCTACAGTAGAATTTTCGAATTTTCAATGATTTTCCATGTGCTGATTTGCGACAATTTAATTCCAATGCTCCTGTGCTCATAAAAATCTGAAAAACTCAGGGTTGAAAAGTCTCACTAAACTGAACAACTTCCCTCATTGCATTTTTTCCTAATTCGATTTAAATTTTGAGTTAAAATTCAGTTAAGACAGATTTTGGACAAATGAGCTTTGATTTATTTGAGCCCATTTTCTTTTGCAGAAAAATCCAAAAAACTCTCCAAAAATCTCATTTTGCCCCTGGATGCCAAGGAAATTTTTAAATGGGCCCACTTGTATACAAAATTTTGAAGTTCTAGTTCAAGCTCATATTTGACTATTTTCAAATGATTTGCTTTTAATTTATTCTCTCCAATATGATCATTAAAATTTGTGATCAATTTGCACTAACCGAGGATTTATACCATGATTTGGGTTTCCAGAAAAAAAAGGGGATGTTACACCCCCCCAACCCCCCCCCCCCCCCCCCCCCGAATTCCTTCAAAAATAAACAATTCACGTATTTGCACTAACCTCCGTCCCTGCACAATATCACTTGCTTTGGATAGCTAAAGATCGCATTTCGTAGAACAGACGACTTGGATAGCTAAAGTTTCGTACTCACCCCGTTCCATATTATATGCCATTTTAGTATTCTTAAGTTTTCTCACATTCTATATCATTCTCAGTTTTTAATGCATCTTTTTCTTCTTTCTTACCCATCTAAATCTCTATCTCTCGACTCCTCATTTTCAATACACCTATTTTTTACCTTTCCTTAATCTCCGTGGCCAAATCAAAGCCGACCTATAATATGGAACATAAGTACAATTGTCCACATCGACAACTATTATTCCTAGCGACTTGAAGTCTGACAACATCCTCTCAACTATTATTCCTAGCAACTTGAAGTCTGACAAAACATCCTCCTTGACGAGTAAATGACCGGCAAAGTTGTTGTCCTCGAGGCTTCTTGACAAATACCCGCCGTTTTACCTTTGGGCACGAAAATTAAGGAAAAATAGGAAAATGGGTGCACAAAAAATGAGAAGAGAGATTGAGATAAAAGATGTATTAAGAAGAGAGAAAGGTGCATTGGAAAGTGAGGATGACATTTTTTAAAAAAAATATTATTGAAATATGAAATGATAAGTTTTTGGAAACGGAGATAGTATTAATCGTACAAAAGCCCAAATAGATGTTACAACTACTATCGGGTATGTCAACACTCAACAGTACTGAAAAGAAAAACGTCTACGGCTTTTCTTTTTTTTTGACACCAAAAAACGTCTACGGCTTTGACGTTGTTTCGTTGGAGTTACTTACGAGGAAGAAGCCCAACCACATGCGAAGGGAGGCGAGGCCGCCCATGTTACTCTTATGTTTATGTAGTGTTTGTGCATGATATTAGTGACTTTGCTGGTTGTATTTGTTATATTTTCTTGTGTTTCAAAATAATTTTCTACATGCCATTGCAATGTCTTTGATCTCAAATTTGCCACTAATAGGGGGCCTCACCTATGAGTTGTCGTTGACACACTGATGGTAAATGCCTTTTCGAGCTAAAATGGTTGCATTGGTACTGCAATGGAATTATGGTCATGTCTATGATC